>JABUQX010131876.1:27500-29035 GCA_015478945.1 Trachelipus rathkii
CGTTGTGTCATAAGCTTTTTCAAGGTCAAAGAAGACACCAAGAACCATCCCGCCAGTTGAGAAGGCTTCCCGGATGTCATGATCTAGTTTTAACAAAGGGTTCTGCGGTTGAACGATTTTTGCGGAAACCAAACTGGAAATTTGAAAAAGCTTGGCGACTCTCCAGAACAGGGAGAAAGCGCCTGATACATTTTTTCTCTTTAATTTACAGGAATGAATAGGTCAGCGAATTGGTCTTTGGTTGTCCGCCAACTTGCGATTTTTCCCAGGTGTGGGGATAGAAATTACAAAATGCTGTTGTTCAAATTAGAACAGAAAAGAAGATTCCGATCCCAGACCTTTTATATACAGATCAGCAAAATGCTGATGCCCGAGGGATGGGATATGGCGGAGCATGAAATTGTACGAGATATGTCTGGACCAAAGAGCATCGTTTTACTGCTTCTCCGTGCCAGTTTGATACTCTGCACAGTGTGAAAAGACGGTTTTTAGATATGATCTTCCCTTTCGCTGTTGAAAAGTCTGGTAGTGGCAGTGTTAGTTCTCAATTTTTTGATAAGCTTCAAGGATAGCGGAAAGAACTGAGTGGCATGCAAAACTATAACCTAGTGCATCTGCAACAACCAGGAGCGGAGATCGTATGGGATATTCAGGCCCATAACGTAGGACTGTGGGTGAAGAGTTGCTGGAGCGACGAGATATTTTCTGCGTAACTTTCCCCAAACTAAAGGAAGGGGAGTTGTGGAGTAACGGTCGAAATATAAGTTCGAAAAATTGTTTAGGTGTTTGGCGATTAATTCGTCGAGATCTCGCCGAAGCTGCTTTAAAAATAATATCATGTTTGGGGTGGTACGGGTTTTTTTGTATTGCCTGTAGAGTTTCTTCTTTCGGTTGGCTTGTGCGCACTCTTGGAACCACCAAGGGGTTGCCGACCGCCTCCTGCGGAAGATTGTGGAATGCAAGCTTCCGATGCTGAGATGATAATTGCCGGAAAGAAGCGAGAAGCATCATCAACAGTCGGAAACCGGTTGTTGAAGGGAGAAAGTGGGATAGCTGTTTCCTGATAAAAAGGAGCCCAATCCCGCGCGATCATCAACAGACAGCTGGAGGTTAGGTTTTTAACACTGGGTTTGGGTATCAAGCTCATTTAAAGATATTGGGTAATGATCACTGCGAATATAATAGTCAAAGCGGGGACCAGGTAAAGCGATCCATAACGGGAATGGGAGCAAAAGGAAAAAAAGAACAAATATCAATACAGGAGGAAGAAGTGTGTGTATCTAAGCGTTCATATGTAAGGGGAGTCCTGTGTTAAGGCATCCAAGGGAAAATGTTAAAAGATCTACAAGGATCTTGGATTTTAAACGAATGACAGGTTCGCCCCATAAGGGGTTGACAGGGTTGAAGTTCCCAAGTTTATACAACCGGGTAGAGCGCTTAAAAGATCAGTTAGGTCGGCCATTAATAATTCATTAACTCGGAGCCCAAAGTAGATCGAGCAGGATAGTAATGGTGGTGGGATAAGTGTTGTGCAG
>JABUQX010131877.1:0-13253 GCA_015478945.1 Trachelipus rathkii
ATTCTTCTATTTTAAAACAAATATAACGATGAACCTATTACCGACTATGCTTTATGATTATAGAAGAATGTAGTTTTTTTAGTTATTCACAGAAGATTTTTAGAACATCTGCCTAAATTACCTTGGAGTCAAAATTATACATGAAACTTATATGAAATAAAATATAATATTTTATACAACTTTAGATTTCTTGTTATACCAATCTAATAACATATGTATATCAAAGCCCGACTACTCTTTATTGTTACACCAGATTATGCATCTTCCAAAGTTCTACAAAGAAAGTACCTCAACACCTGTCTAAATTACCCAGGAGTTCAAATTATTACATGAAACTGATTTAATATGAATATTAATTTCTACAACTTTAGATTTCTTTGTTATAACACAAAATAAAATGTACCTAAGTCCGACTACTTTTTTTATCTCTTACCCGCAGAGTAAAGCTTTGGATTTTCATAAGCTATCTTTGTTTAAAAATTTTTGATGTTTATTTGGAGTACCCAGGAAATATAAAGGTTTTAGAGAGTTCTGGATCAAAAGTATATAATATCTCAAACAGCTGCCTAAATTAACCAGGAGTCTATATTATTACATGAAACTGCTCTAATTGGAATACTAATTTTTATGCATCTTTGTTCTTTATTAAAATACACATATTCTAATATACGAGTGTAACAGCTTTCTAAGAAATATTGACTTAATCTTTATTTCCCATCAAGAATTGTTTTTTCCAAAGTTTAAGTATGAGTGAGAGTTTTTCTCTATACTCTCGACCATACATAATATTGAACTAGGAGTCATTATTTACTTTTGAGAGCATATAAAAAACTGATCTTTTTAATATGATTACCTACATAAATATCTATTAAATAAGTTCTCAGATTTTTCCTGTTGATGTAATCTAACTATATTCCTCTCAAGTATTTGGTTTCGCTTTTTCTGTTACTTATTTCCAATTATAAATGTGTAGAGTTCTCAACAAAGGAATGGTACCGTCAAAACCACCTTGACTAAAATTGACATAAGAGTCAATTATTATATCAATGACAGACTGAATTTAAATAAGTGTAACACTAGATAATTTTTCACAACCTTTAGACTTATCTGTTATACTGAGAGAAAATATTCGAAGTTTTACCTAAGCTCGACATTTTATATTTGTTACAACACAGAAATGTTAATTATTTAGATAGTGTGGTTGAATAACGATGCAAGGACTTGACACTGCCTAAACTACAATAGGTGTCCAAGGTATTACATGAAACTGATCTAATATAAGAAAAACTAAACTTTGTTGGCAACTTTATGGTTACTTTGTTATAACACCATTTAGTAACGAAGTACCCTAGCTAAGTTTCGGACTTAACTCTTTATTTTTTATATACAGAAATATAAAAACTTTTTTAGTGTTCTATTGAAGACATAAATATCGCTCAAACACCTACCTAAAATTTGGCGTAGGAGTAAAAGAATTAGTCTATATTTGAATCTGAATTTTAATTGAATAGTAATTTATTCAAGTCTATTGGATTGTCATTGCGTAGTAGACAACATATAGACGATAACTAGCCTATAAGTCCCGACTGGACGCTTTATTATTACACAAGAATGTAAATCATTTTTAAAGACCTTCAAAGTAGAAACCTCAAACACCTGCGTAAAATACCTATGAATCTATAATATTACATGAAACTGATCTAAAATGAATTCTAATTTTTACAACTTTAGATTTCTTTGTTATAACGCATAAACGTACGTAACTATTCCTTACTACGCTTAACTGTGCCACCAGATTATAAATTTTTAGAGTTCTTTGAAAGCAATTACCTCAAACAGCTACCTAAATTTCCTAGGAGTCCAAATTATTACATGAAGCTGATTAAATATAAAACTAATTTTTACAACTTTAGATTTCTTTGTTATAACCCATATAACGAAATACCTAAGCATTGGCATTGTTAATACACCAGAATATAAATTTTAAAAAGTTCTACAAAGATAATACTTCAAACGCTTGAATAAATCAACTAGGAGTCCAAATTATTACATGAAACTGATCTTAAATGAATACTAATTTTTTACAATTTTAGATATCTTTGTTATAACACAGATAATGATGAACCTAGGATCAGCTACGTTTTATTATTATAGTAGAATGTAAATTTTTTAGAGTTCTTCAAAGCTGATTTCTGTAACATCTGCCTAAATTACCTAGGATTCCAAATTATTACATGAAACTGATCGAATAAGAGTACTAATTTTTACAACTTGTGATTTCTTTGCTATAACACATATAACAATGTACCAAAGCCTGACTACGCTTTATTATTACACCCGAATGTAAATTTTTTAGAGTTCTACAATGTAGATCCCTAAAACACGTGAATAAATTACATAGGATTCAAAATTATTACATGAATCTAAAATGAATGTTTTTTTTTTTACAACTTTAAATTTCTTTGTTATAGCACAAATAACAATGTACCTAATCTCGACTACGCTCTACTGTTACACAAGAATGTAAATTTTTTAGAGTTCCTCAAAGAGAGTACTTCAAACACCTGCCTAAATTAAATAGGACTCCAAATTATTACATGAAATTGATCTAATATAAATACTAATTTAGGCAACTTTAGATTTTTTTATAACATATATAACAATATACCTAAGCTGGACTACGCTTTATTATTATACCAGAATGTAAATATCCCAAACACCTGCCTAAATTACCTAGGAGTCCAAATTATTACATGAAACTGATCTGAAAAAAATAATTATTTTTACAACTTTAGATTTCTTTGTTAAAACACAAATAACAATGTACCTTAGCACGACTACGCTTTATTGTTACACCAGATTATAAATCTTTCAGAGTCCTATAAAGGATTTACTTTAAACACCTGCCTATATTTCCTAGGAGTCCAAATTATTACATGAAACTGATCTAATATGTATACTAATTTTTACTACTTTAGATTTCTTTGTTATAACACACATATAGCGATGTACCTAAGCCCAACTAAGGTTTATTATTACATCGGAAAGTAAATTTTTTAAAGTTCTACAAAATTGATACATCAAACACCTGCCTAAATTACCTAGGAGTCCATATTATTATATGAAACTGATCTAATATGAATGATAATTTTTACAACTTTAGATTTCTTTGTTATAACACATATAACAATGTACCAAAGCTCGACTACCTTTTAGTACTACACCAGAATGTAAATTTTTTAGAGTTCTACAAAGTAGATACCTCAAACACCTGCCTAAATTACCTAGGTGTTCTAATTATTACATGAAACTGATCTAATATGAAAGTTAATTTTAAAACTTCAGATTTCTTTGTTACAACCCATATAACGATGTACCGAAGCCGGATTACGCTTTATTATTATATCGGAATGTAAATTTTTTAGAGATCTTCAAAGGAGATACCTTTTTACCTTCCTAAAAATTACCTAGGGTGAGATACTTTATTCACCTTCCTAAATTACCTAGGATTCCAAATTATTACATGAAAATGATCTAATATTATTACTAATTTTTAAAACCATAGATTTCTTTGTTATAACACATATAGCATTGTACCTATACCCGACTATGCTTAATTATTACACTTGAATTTAAATTTTTTATAGTTCTACAAAGTAGATACCTGAAACACGTGCCTAATTTACCTACTACTCCAAATTATTACATGAAACTGATTTAAAGTGAATATTAATTTTTACAATTTTAGATTTCTTTTTCTACACTTATTAATTTAAACAAATAACAATGTTTCTAAGGCCAGAACACGCTTTACTGTTACAATTGAAAGTAAATTTTTTAGTTCTAAAAAGAAGATACCTCAAGCACCAGCCTAAATTACGTAGCAATTCAAATTATTACATGTAACTGATCTAATATGAATACTAATTTATACAATCTTACTTTAACAATGTTTATTAAGCCCGAATACGCTTTATTATTACAACCGAATGTAAGTTTTTTAATCTACAAAGTAGATACCTCAAACACGCACCTAAATTACCTACTAGTCGAAATTATTACATGAAAGGCAAGATCTAAATTGAATGCTAATTTTTAAAACATTAGATTTCTTTCTTATAGCACATATAACGATGTGCGTCACCCGAATTACGCTTTATTGTTATACCAGAAAATAAATATTTTTATTATACAAAAAAGATATTTCAAACATTTGAATAAATTAAATAAGAATTCCAATTATTACTATGAAAGTCGAAACTTAATATTGGAAAAAATTATTTCTTTAATTTTTTATCTCAAACTTTGATTTCATCGCTGAAACATAATATTACATAAATAACAATGTAAGCCAAAAGCAAACGTTTTAATTATTACAATCTCAGAATGTAAATTTTTTTAGAGTTTCTACTAAAGAAGATACCTCAAACACCTGCATAAATTACCTAGAAATCCAAATTATTACAGCAAATTGATGTAATATGTAATATTAATATTTTTTACAACTTTAGATTTTTTTGTTATAATACATATAACGATGTACCTAAACCCGAGTACGGTTTATTATTAAACAAATATGTAAATTTTTTAAAGATCTACATAGATACCATAAATACCTGACTAAATTACCTAGGATTCCATATTATTACGTGAAACTGTTCTAGGTATATCGAATACTAATTTCAACTTTAGATTTCTTTTGTTATAACACTTAAAAATAAAGCTAACATAAAACCTGAACTACGGTTTTATGGTTACTTTTTAGTATTAGTTTTTGCGCAAAATTGTAAATTTTTTAGAGTTCTACAAAGAAAGTACCTCAAATACCTGCCTAAATTACCTAAAAGTACAATTTACTACATGAAACTAATCTAATATGAATACCAATTTTTACAATTTTAGATTTCATTGTTAAGGCACATATAATAATATACCTAAGCTCGATTACGCTTTTATTTTACACCAAAATGTAAATTTGAGAGTTCTACAAAGTTGATACCTCAAACAAATGCTTTAATTGCCTAAGAGTCCAAATGATTACTTGAAAAAAGTTGAGTAATTATATAAATACTTATTTATGTACGAAACTTGTAATTTCTTTGTTATAACATATATAACCAAGTACTTAAGCCGGACAATGGATTCGATAGAGAGACAAAATCTTCAGATCAGAACCACCATGGCAGAGAAGAGCACAAGATTGAATTATAAGCTAACAATTAAGTAAGTCCGATGTCCAGCACAAGTAGACGAGGAACAATGACTAAACCCACAAAAAGGCTGAATATATATATATAATAATAGTAATAATATATATATAATAGTATATAATGATATATATATAATATATATATATATATATATATATATATTATAATATATTATATACTATATATAATTATATATATATATATATATATATATAGTAATACAATATTATATATCAAGAGGCGAATCTGCAACTCGTGCTAGCGTCTGTGCTCAGACAGCGAGTTGACAATTATAGAAAACGACTAATTTTGCAAGTTTCCATATGTGATCGATATTATTTATTTTGCTTGCAGCTTTTTTTGCTTTTAAGTTGATAGGACCGGCAGCTAAAAAGCTGAATGCTGGTTTTCTCTTATATAATAACACCTTTATGCATTATAATTAAAACGAAAAAGGGAATATAGTAATTACTTGCCCTGTATCAAATAATGGCTTTAACGATCTGATCGTCAGCATTATTATAAAATTTGTGGTTACTAAAATAGACCGTGACAAAAGAAAGTTGGCGGAAAGCCGACTACTTGCCAATTTATAGTAATAAAAATTGAATACACAACACCTGATGTATTTTCAATAATTTAATGTGCTTAAAATATTCTTATATTCTTAATAATTAATATTTTTATAACAAAATAAACGTTTCTGTTTGAAAGTGTCTAATAGTTTAAAGATATTCTAAATATTTTTTAACAAAGGAAAATAAAACAATGATTAACTTTATTTAATAACAAAAGTTACCGTGCAATTTTCATTTGAGTTCGAACTGTGATTTAAAAAATTGTTTTAAATAGGCAACTATAAGAATACTAGGTACTATTATATTTATATATTTAATTATATTATATATTTATATATATTTTTTATATATATTTATATTATATATATATATATTATTATATATATAATTTATATTATTTTTTTTTTATTATATATATTTATATATATTTATACTTATATATGAGAGTAGAGAGAGATGAGAGAGAGAGAAAGTGAGAGAGAGAGAGCACGAGTAGTTTTATATATAGTTTATCTAGGAGTTCTGCCACTGATTATAGTTTATATTTATATATTTTTTTTTATTTATATATATTTATTATTCTTTATTTTATATTTATTTACTTTTTTTTTTTATTTTTTTTTTTTTTTTTATGTATATGATAAAAAAAAAAAAAGTAATGTAAATTTATTTTTATTGATTTATTATTATTTATATTATATTATATTATTATATAATATATATATATATATAACATTATAATTTATTTTATTATTAGCCATTATATATAGTAATTATATAATATATATATATATTATTATAATTATAATAGGTATTATATATATTATATATTATTATTATAAATTATATATATATATATATTTATATATATATATAGTATCCATTATATTATAATGTAGTTTTTAAAGTTATAGTAATAGTAGTACATATAATATGATATATTATATATATAAATTATATATATATTATTATATTAATATTATAGATATATAATATATATATATATTATATATATATATTATATTTAATTATATTATATTAATATACTATAATAGTATAATATTTAATAAGTATATTATATTATATATAATTTTAATTGTGATTATATATTTTAACACGATACTCAAAAAATCAATATATTTATTACGTACAAATTGGGAAAAGTAAGAAATGAAAATTAATACTTCAAAACTCAGTTAGAGATTTTGGTCATTCTTTTTTTCAATCTATATTTAACATCCCAAGTTGGAGTACATTTCTAAGGCTTTTTTTGTGTTATTCAAGATAAAAATATTTCTTTAAATACCTCCTTCGGCTACTTAAAGTGAAGCAGTGAATAATTATGTTTATTGAAATTTGCTCAGAAATATTTTTTATCTAAATATGATGTTTATTTATTATCAATAATTTTTTGCACCTATCATTACTCTCCGAGATTTTTATATATATATATATATATATATATAGTATATACTTATTTATATAATATTAGCATTAAAGTGGATAAATATATATATAATATAATATAATATAAATATATATAGTATATATATAAAAGTAGTAGTTGGTTATAATAATGTATATATAAATATATATATGATAGCACCCAGAGGTAAAGATCAATATTTTGAAAAAGTTATATTACAACTGGATGCTCAAAGAAAATGTTCTTATGATACATTCAATTTTGAACGGAATATATAGTTTCTGGAATGCTACTGAAGGGACATCATCCGGTGGTGTTCTTTAACAAGAGTTGTGATACCGATAATTTATTCACTTATATTTTCCTATTCAATATATGAAAGATGTAACATCTTTTAACAGAAATTCTACATTGTCACTAGCACCAACCTTAGCAAATGCAAGTCATACATACCCTTGAAGATTATATATTATAAACATTATAGGAGATTGACTTTTTATTGTGACGAAAAAAAGTATTAATAGGTAGAGAGGTTAACTTTTCATAGAGGCGACAAAAAAAATCAATTACCTAGATAGAAAGATTAATGTTTCATAGTGAGGACAAAAAAAAAATAATTTAATGTTTCATAGTGAGGATAAAAAAAATTAATAGGTAGAGAGATTAATTTTTCATAGTAAAGACAAAAACAATTATTAATAGGTAGATAGATTAATTTTTCATGTTGACGACAAAAAAAAATAGTTAAGGAGAAAAACTTTTCAGTGACGACAAAAAAATTACTAATTAATAGACAGATTAGCTTTTCATAATGACGACAAAATATATATTAATATGTAGAAAGATTAACTTTTCATAGTGACGACAAAAGAAATTTAAAAGGTAGAGAGATTAACTTTTCATAGTGACGACATAAAAAAAATAATAGGTAAAGGGATTATGTTTTCAGAGTGACGACTAAAAAAGTATAAATAGGTAAAGAAACTAACTATACATAGTGACGACAAAAAATATTAATAGGTAATGAGATTAACTTTGCATAGTGACGACAAAAAATATTAATAGGTAGAGAGATTAACTGTTCATATTGACGACAAAATATATATTAATAGGTAGAGAGATTTACTTTTAATAGCATTATTAATAGGTAGATAGATTGACTTTTCATAGGGACGACCAAAATAATATTAATTGGTAGAGAGTTTAACTTTTCACAGTGACGACAAAAAATATTAATGGGTAAAAAGATTAATTAACTTTTCATATTGCCGACATAAAATATTAATGGGTAGAGAGATTAATTTTCATATTAATTGGTAGAGAGATTAACTTTTCATAGCTAAAACAAAAAAAAAATTTAATTGGTAGAGAGAGATTAACTTTCATATTGATGGCAAAAAACATTAATAGGTAGAGAGATTAATTTTTCATATTGACGACAAAACAAATATTAATAGGTAGAGAGATTAAGTTTTCATATTGACAAAATATTAATAGGAAGATAGATTAACTTATTAAGGACTAAAAAGAATATTAATAGGCAAAGGGATTAACTATAACGACAGCTAAAGAATGATAGTGAGTGAAAAATTAACTTTTTCATAGTGTTGAAAAAAAAAATAAGGCAGGGAGGGGGTGATATCCAGCTATCTTTATGGAATAAATAGAATAACATTATAAAAGTTAAGTAAAGAAAGTTAAAAAAAAAAATTAGTAAATCTTCACTATGCATATATATATATATATATACTTATATTTATATATATATATATATGCTCTATATATATATATATATATATATATACCTATATATATAACATAATAATAATAACATATATATCATATATATATATAGCCAAACGGCAAATTTAAAATTTTCTTTCTGTATTTGGAAATGGATGCTTGGACAAGGGCAAATATATTTTATTATGCTATTCATATTAGATATCTGGACGAAGATTATAGCATTATTACTAAAACATTTCGGCGTTGTGTATCATATTTCAAACAAAAAATATCCAACAACTTATTAGCACGATATTTTCAAAAGAATTGGAAATCATTAAATGCAAGTATTAGCTAATTACATAAATAAACTCATCAACAGAGCTGGGCGTTGCGCCTATGCGCCTATGCGATTATGGCGCACTATCAATTTGTAGGCGCAAAGGCGGCGCATAGGCGCAACAATTTTTAAATAGGCGGACTAAGCAAAGGCGCACGGCCAATTCTCTGCGCCTATAGCCATTGCCGGAACAAGGAACAAATGTTTTTTTCCCTTAAAAAGTTAGAACTTAGAAGCGTAGCAAACTTGTATCTTATAGAAGTGTTTATTAAAGAACTTTTATATATATATATATATATATATATATATATATGTATATATATATATACTCTCATATATATATATATGTATATGTATATCATAATGAAATATATAATAATAATAATATACATATATATATTAATAGTATCATAATAATATAACTATATATATATAATAATATACATAATAGCATATGTATATGTGTATAGCTATGTATGTATATAACATATATATATATACTATGTTTAATATATATATACATGTTTATAATATATATATATATATATATATATATATATGCTTAATAATAATAACAACCTATAATAATATATATATATATATATATATATATATATATATATATGTATATATATATATATATAACTATGTAATAATAATATATTATATGTATATGTAAATATAATATATATATATATCAATATATAAATATATATATATATATATATAGCAATATATATATATTACTATTATATCTATATATACTCCATATATATATATATATAACTTCAGTTCAGTAACTAACTACAAATAAATTGGCAGCTATGAAATAACGAAATTTTCAACTTTGCTTCAGCGCTCGTGCCAGAACCTTCTGAGAAAACATGGACCCTACAAGGACATGGAGAGGAGAAGAGGACATTAGCAGATATTAGTTTTACGATGTTTTAATTACAAAAATTAATAAATGTGTTTTCTTTCGCCATAAAAACATGCTTTTGATATCGCACTAAGGAATTACTTTACGTCAGGTAGCAAACAGCCTGCGGCCCGGCATGAAAAGTCGCCGAGGCGCAAAGGCGCATAGGCGCAAAGGCGAATAGGCGCAAAGGCGAATAATGAGCGGTGATGTGTGCCAAAAGAAGCATATAGGCGCATAGGCGCGCTAGGCACACCAGGTCCGGCAGCTATAGGCGCAGGCCACTAAAAATTATGGGCGCCCAGCTCTGCTCATCAAATATGATAAGTACGTTTGGAAAATTAAATAAGTACAATGAGAAAGTACTTGAGGAACTGGTCAACGTGTTAAATTTTATTGAAATTCAAAACGAAAAGCGCTAGTTGATTTTCAGAACGAACATGATAAAAATATGATAAGATTATATTCCGATGAGTTAACGTTGATTACACACACATGAGGAGAAGAGTTTACACTTACAGTAAATCCTATAAACAAAGCGAGACAAATAGCAAAAATAGAACATGTCCCAAAATTTGAAGAAAGTTTTAAAGTGTCAAACTGGAAAAGTGAGAAACACCTGAAATTTTTCTCCTCAACATCATTGGAAGAAAATTGAAACTCTCGAAAAATTATTAATTACTTAAAACAAAGAAAATTCAAGTAGAGGACTTGCCTTCTGGAAAATTTTTTAGGAACGGAAGAGTCTGATTAAAGTATTAGAAAATCAAGAAGAGATTTTACCAAATGACTTAAAAATTCAGTGAAAGAATATGAAAAAGGAAAAAAGGTTAACAGAAAAAAATATTTTTCGGTCATCTATGTTGATCCACAGTCCAGAATCTTCCTCAAAACTGAAGATTTAATTGCTTTTTGTGAGCTAGGACTTAAAAGCAATAACACAATCGAACAGGAATCTGGGTCAGAGATAGGTAGTGCATCAGCTTCATGAGTTTTTTTCTTGTGGTATCTTGACAGGTGAAGATGAAGAAGCCTATAGTGATGATCAATTGGACCAATTAGAGTAAACAGAAAAGTGATAGAAAAATGACAATCAATGATGAAAAGACCTTGAGCCGAAAAATACACTGGAAAAATATAGGGTAGAATTCCATAAGACATGAAATATCATAATTAAAATCGACTGGAAGTCAATGTTAATTACGGAGGCAATCCCTTATTATCCTAAAATATTGGAAGATGCTGCTTACACAGTAACAGCTTTGCCTCCCTCTCAGGTGAGTGCTGAGAATTTAAAAATAATAAAATCGAATCTAAGGACATAGTTAAAGGAGCTTTATTTTTAAGGAACAATTCCTTTGAATAAAATTATATTATAAAAGTTCATATAGTTCAAAGAAGAATTATTTAAAACATTAGGAAGAAAGTAAATTGTAATTTATTTTATTTTATTTTTAAATAAGTTTCTGCAAAAGATTTTCTAAAATTTTAAATTATACGCAAAATGTCTCTAACAACCATTTTTTTTTATCATAAAATTTTTATAAATTAAAGGCTGTGTAAATTCAGATAAAATTACAACTAAACAGCTAGAGTCCGAGCCGGAGCCGGAGCCGGAGCCGGAGCCGGAGCCGGAGCCGAAGCCAGAGCCGAACGGACCAGCAAAAGAGATTAGTAATTTCAGCAGTCCTGATTTAGAAAACAGGAAGTACTGTGTATCGAAGGAAGAGGAAAGAGAAAGGTAAAAGGAAATAAATTAACATTAACATTAAAAAATTAACATTTTCTTTTGTCTTTTATTGAGGAGACGAGAGAGATTTTTCCAGAGAGTTTCTCTCTAGAAATTAAACACGTGATCTTCACCAAACAAGTTAAATTCATTTTCACTTACACGATGTTGGTGATGTCAAAATAACCATATCATAATATGAAAGATTTCATTTCAGTGACTTTTTATAGATCTCTCAAAGAGTGATCTTTCCCAGATATATAATATATATATATATATATATATATATACAATAATAATATATATATAATGCAACTATGTAGATTTATAAATGTATAATAATATATATATATATATTTATTTAATAAATATATATATATATTTTTATCTTTTATCTAAGATGTTAATATATACTCAGTGATTTCTCAATCTCTTTAATAGTACCAAACAAAAAATACTGACATATAAGATTTAAAAATAATATATATATATATATATATATATATATATATATATATATATATATATATATATATATATATACAAAAATAATATAGAAAATAATAACCTGAATTACTTTATTTATCATATATATATGTATATAACAATAACATAACATATATATAATAATATATATATATATAGTACAGAAAACTTAATTATAGAAAATAATACACATGAAAGTATAGCATGAATATTTACATACTAAGAACCGAATTTTTGTCGCTGAAAGGTCCTAATATCAATAAAATTTCACTTATTAAAAAATAGCAATCTAAAATAAGCAAGTGTTTTTTATTCTGTTGATATTTTTTTCCTTCTAAATAACTAAATTGAAATATTTTAATATACTTGTTTAATTAAATAAAAAAAGGTGATTAATGCTTCACAATGAGGTTTCGCATCAGTCATGCTTTAGCAGTAAGTATATATATATATATACCTATATATATATATATATCCTGTGCATATATATATATATACATAATATATCTTCTATATAAATCCATATATATATATATATATACATATATATATATATAAAAATAACGTAATAATAATAATAACCATATATACATCTAATATATATATATAATAATAACATATTTATATCTTCTTTCATATATATATATATATAACATAACTCCCATATATCTTCTTTGCTATTAACTGTATATGTATATAATAATATATATATATATATATATATATATCGATTTGTGTTTAAATATAGTAAGGATCATACTACCAAAAACTTTCTTTTTGCTTATAATATATATATATATATATATATATATATATACTGCATAACATGTAATATATATG
>JABUQX010131878.1:0-12500 GCA_015478945.1 Trachelipus rathkii
GGAATTTGACAAGCCCTAGGGTGCTTTGTGGATTTGCCTGAGAGCATGTTTGGTTAGTGGGTTGACTGGGAAAGTCTCGATAGGTCCATGTGGCTTCTTACTGTCCCTATATTTCTTATGTTCTTATTTCTTCTTATTTCCTACTAAATTGTCTCTTTAACCAACATTCCAGAGAAATCTGGGAAATTTATGCTTTTTGGAGTTATTAAAGGAAAACTGCTCATTGGGGTTGCGTTTATTTTTTTAATACACAAAATTATAAAATAAACAAAATGAAAAAGGTGGAAAAAAAAATTAATCAAAGTGGACCTATTTTATTGAAATCTCATTTAACTTTTATATATATATATATATATATATATATATATATATATATATATATATATATATATATATATTTTTATATATATATATATATATATATATATATATATATATATATATATATATATATATATATATATATATATATATATATACAGTATATATACGGTATATATATATAATAAATACCTTAACTCAAATCAAAATAAGAGTTGGCAACAATATACCCAAAACTGAAAAATTAGACCAACAAAAAAAAAAAAAAAAATTATATAATGCAAAAAATCCACACATCACACACAATCCCCTTCAACCTACAAAGCTGTATGTAAGCGGAACAGTAAAATTCCCAGCCCCAAAAAAATAAATGCAATATTATTTATGGAACTTTGTTCAAAATATCAGCCATATACCCACAATCCCCACCAATAGACAAACAATTAAACGTTCACTCTCCTAGAAGTACACAACCTAACCTAACATTGTAGCGGATTTTACCAATAAAATAAAAACCGGACCTACAATAGTTGATTCAAAAGAGAGTGGGGCTGCCTTCCAGGACAGATAAAGGGGTTATAAAAAAAATCATACACCTTAAATTTATTATCAGAAAAAAACAACACCGTTCTTATAAATATACCTCCTTATATATCTAATAATTTATACACAGTATCCTGATACCACTTAAACAATTAATTTATCCCAATACCGCTACCATATACCAAACTACTCTACTTTACCATACCATCCAATACCCTTTGTTATTGGAAATAATTTCACCCTAAAATTACAAAATTACCATATAAATATAATAAATATAAATATAATAAATGGAAAATAGAAATAGAAATATTACTTAATATATAATAACCAATAAATTCAGTCTTAAAGAAAAAAAATATTAAATTTACGAAATAGTCGATTTGGGTAAATAAATTCAATTATATGGTTTAGTTTGTGTGAGTTACCTAAAGTTTTGTTTTTAGATATTTAAATATTTCTCTCACTTCACTTTTTCCATAAATGTTTTTCAAAATTTTCAAATGTTTTTTGTTTTCTAAAGACTTTTTTCAAAATGTTTGTTTTTCAATTGGTTTCTTTTCACTCAACTTTTCTTATATAAATTTTAATTACGTCTTTCTCGTTAATTTATTTATTTTTCAGTTTCTATTCATTCTCAATTTTCCACTGGTGTTCCTCAGTTTGTTGTATTTCCCTTAGTCTAATTCTTTTAGCCCTTTTTCTCTTAAATTTTGTTTGGTAATTTTGGTAATTACTTTCTTTGAAGGCACTTTTGTCGTGTTTTAGATCTCGAAATATAAGTAGTCTTTTCCAAGGTTCAATGTTTATTTTTAATTAATATCATTTAAATCAGTTAATCCTTTTCCTCTTCCGTTCTCCGATCCGCAATCTAACTCATCTGAGATCCAAATTCAAGAGTTCAAGCCACAAAAAAAAACTGAAATGATACAGAATCAAAACATTCTAACAATGAAACAATACAAGAAAATATAGAAAAATTATGAAAATAATAAGTTAAAAAAATTTAAGTGAAAATATCTTTAAAGCTCTTTAAACAATACAATAAACTCAAAAAAATCTTAAAACAGTTAAATAATAATGAATATCATTAATAATAATAAGTTAAATGAAATGAAATGAAATTAAAATTATAAAGTAATAAATCAAATCATATAAAAACATAACTAAACCAACAAAATAATGACTACCTGGGCAGTGTTAGTGACCAGTTTTTTGTTTCCCTTTTTCTAATTCCAAATAGCAAGAACCGTAACCTTGTAAATATCACACCAATACTGGAATCCTATAAAAAAACAAAATCAACTACGTTAGGTATGTTACCCATAAAATAAATAAGAATTATTAACCAAATAAGTACAACAAACCATAATTACTCTTACCAAAGAACCTCAAAGAAGAAATCTACATCCATCAACCGAAAACATCTATTACAGCTTGAAAACATCTGAATCCTGATCCGCTTCACCATTCCATTCCTCATACAAAATTTTCCATTATTCATTAATCATTAATATCCATTATAAAGAATATAAAAAAAATAAATCCATTCAATAATTCGAAAAATAAGAAATCGAAAGTTTTACTTTACTGAACTGAAAAAAAATTTAATAAATGAATTACTTCGTTATCTTTAACTTTGAATGAAAAAAAATTTACTTAAATGAAATGAAAGATTGAAATAATTAATTTTCCTTTTTTTTTCATTATCTTAATTTTTAAATAATTGCACTATAATAACACTTTTAAATAAGCACTGCAGTCCCATGTACTCCGTGTTCGTGGACGTTCATCTTCTTTCAGGCAGACTCATCATCTTTTTCTCCCTTTCAATGCAATCAATCCTAAGAGAAAAAAAAGAAAAAAAAGAGAATCAATTATGGGACATAATAAAAAAATCCTACAAAACTAAATAGCCAAACCCCCACAACATAACCTAACCTAACACAACCTAACCTAACCTAACAACATAACACAACCTAACCTAACAACATAACACAACCTAACCTAACATAACATAACATAACAACAACCTAACCTAACCTAACCTAAACTGACCTAACCTAACATAACCTAACCTAACACAACCTAACCTAACATAACATAACTTAACCTAACCCAACCTAACCTAACCTAATCCAACCTAACCTAACATGACTACACGATACTATCAAAATTTTAAATAACTCACAAGCAGTAGGACCATTCATCTTAAACACTTGGGTATCAAAACTATAGAGAAGCTAGTACCAAATGATCAACATGGAAAATGATTGACAGGTCAAATGGTCAACATTTGTAAAAAAAAAAAAAAAATCTGGTTATTTAAAGTTTCTCTAATGAATCCAACATAACTTAACAAACTAACGTAACGTCTGCGGTGGGCTTTAAGGGATTTTTTTTTTTTTTATGTTGTGTCAACCATTTGACCTATCAACCACTTGGGCTTCGCCACTATAGAAACTCCAACACAAATATTCAAATATTTTATGTTTAGGACATTAGGAATATAGAGACAGTAAAAAACTACATGGGCCTATCGAGACTGTCCCAGTCAACCCACTACCCAAACATGCTCATGCAAATCCACAAAGCACCCTAGGGCTTGTCAATTTGTTGTAACTACAAATCCACCAATTTGGCTTAGTCAAAACTAATGATATATAAATATGATACCCAAACCATCTACATGCATTAATAACTAAGTTATGGTCACACATGCCATCTAACTATAACTATATCACAACTAAAAACCCGCCAATTTGGCTTCGTCAATATATTATATGATACCCAACCCATCCATAAACGAATCTAACCGTTTCTTAAATGTTGCAATCGAGTCACACTCAACAACCTCCTCTGGCAGACTATTCCAAAATTTAACAACCCTATTACTGAATGCATGCTTTCTTATATCAAGATTTCATGCTTTCTTCTTAATTTTGTTATTATGCCCCCTGGTCACCTGTCCATGTTCTACTATGAAAAATTTATTGATCTCTGTATTATCAAAAGATGTAAATATTTTGTAGACTTGTATCATGTCCCCTCTGAGAAATCCCTTCTCTACAGAAAACATTCTTAACTCCTTCAGCCTCTCCTCATAGCTCTTACCCTCAAACCCAGAAATCATCCCTGTTGCTCTATGTTGCACTCTCTCTAGCCTATCTAAGTCTTTCTTTAAAATAGGAAGCTAAACTTGCACAATACTCTATTACTGGCCTAACATAGCTATTATACAATTTACTTAGTACTTCCTTGCTCTTGTAAACAACATTGCGATTTATTATGCCCAGCATCTTATTAAGCACTATTGCTCACAAACACTGATTAGCTACTTTCAAATTACTGCTTATAATCACACAAATCTTTTTCTTGGTCCACAGACTCAAGCCAATCCCCTTTCATATCATAGTTAAAACTTTTATTTGAGTAACCTAGGTGAAGAACCTTACACTTTTTACTAGTGATGGGACGATTATGAAATTTTTGCCGATGACGATGACGATGACGATTAGAATCTTTATGCATCCTTCACTATTCCTAACTGAGGTGGCCACTTTAGTATCATCTGCAAACTTAGAAACCTTGCATTTAAGTCCCTGGTCTAAATCATTTATATATATGAGGAACAATAGTGGCCCCAGCACTGAACCCTGTGGGACACCACTCTTCACTATTTCCCATGTTGCCTGGCAAACTGGCAAAATAAGATGCTGGGCATAATAAATCGCAATGTTGTTTACAAGAGCAAGGAAGTAATAAGTAAACTGTATAATAGCTAAGTTAGGCTAGTAATAGAGTATTGTGCACAAGTTTGGGCCTCTTATTTAAAGAAAGACTTAGATATGCTACAGAGAGTGCAACGTAGAGCTGGCTGAGATGATTTCTGGGTTTGGGTAAGAGCAATGAAGAGGCTGAAAGGAGTTAGGAATGTTTTCTGTAGAAGGCGATTTCTCAGAGGGGACATGATACAAGTCTACAAAATATTTACATCTATTGATAATACAGAGACCAATAAATTTTTCCTAGTAGAACATGGACAGGTGACCAGGGGGCATAATAAGAAAATTAAGAAGAAAGCATGCCATCTTGATATAAGAAAGCATGCATTCAGTAATAGGGTTGTTAAATTTTGGAATAGTCTGCCAGAGGAGGTTGTTGAGTGTGACTTGATTGCAACATTTAAGAAAGGGTTAGATTCTTTTATGGATGGGTTGGGAATCATATAATATATTGACGAAGCCAAATTGGCGGGTTTTTAGGTGTGATATAGTTATAGTTAGATGGCATGTGTGACCATAACTTAGTTATTAATGCATGTGGATGGTTTTGGGTATCATATTTATATATCAGTAGTTTTGACTAAGCCAAATTAGTGGATTTGTAGTTACAACAAATTGACAAGCCCTAGGGTGCTTTGTGGATTTGCATGAGCATGTTTGGGTAGTGGGTTGACTGGGACAGTCTCGATAGGCCCATGTGGCTTTTTACTGTCTCTATATTCTTAATGTCTTAAAACTAGTCCTCGCTCACCACTTTGGAAACACACACATATAATTCCTGTTCTAAAACCTTAACAACCTTGCTTTGTATAGACCTATCTTATTACTCTCTACAATGTTCAGAGTATTAGAAAAACTGATCCTGAATAGAACATCTCCCTCCATTCCTTTATCCAAACGCACATCAGGGGTTTAGACAGAAAACACTCCACTACCGCTCTCCTAAAACAGATTTAACACAACACATCCATGTAGGTTTTAGCCAAACTTCCACCTCTCCATTTTTTTTTTTGACCCTCCTAGTAGTAATAGACATTAACAAGGAAGGCTTTTGGCACAGTACCCCCAACACATTTTATAGACAAAATATTGAATACAAATATGGTCATTAAAGACAAAATAATAATAAAAAAATTTCCGATCCTGTTAAACAACTAAAGTCATGCAAGGATGCAACTCCATGTGTCCCTAAAAAATTATATAATTGAGTCCCCTAGGGAGCCATTTTTTCACCAACACTCTTGAACCTCTTTATGCGTGATCTACCAAACCCCAAATCCTCTTCATAAAAATTAATAGCTATGCAGACAATCTGAGCCATACACAAGTTAAACACATTAAAAGCATTAATTGAAACAAGCTTTCGCCAACATAAAGAGACCCCTATCAATAGTTTATTGATAATACTTCTGTACCTATTTAAAATACATCACCTGCCTGGTCCCCCGCAATATCTCAATTCAATACTAGAAATTAGAAACTATGGAACAAATCCCTAAGGAAAACTGGTTCCTTTCCTTCCGCTCCTATCCACCATCTACTAATTGAAACAAAAATCCTTCCAATATAAGCCCATCATGACATGATACTGTCAATTTTACCGTAAATCTTTCTTCAAAGACCACCTGTTGTCCCAACCATTATAACCACCACACCTTTACAAGAACAACTTGTACTGAGAAAGAGAAAAAATCATACCAGCATTATAGTACTCTTAAATACAACACACTTCTTCTCTTACCACCAGACACCACCATTATCAAACACACTTATACCCAATTAACTCTCAGAATGATTTCCGCATATCCAGATAACACCAAACCCCAAGCATGCATGCAAGAAATACCCTGTACAGAATTAACTCTTGACCTCCAAATATGAGCTGTCGCGTCTCTGCTGTGGGCACCACCCTTCTTTTCAGGAATACATAATGCACGCTTCCTTCCCACTGACAAAGATGTCCCACCCAAGCAAACGATAATACAAAGAATCTCTTAATGATTTTGGGGATTTTAGACAACTTCAGAATTCTTGCTTTAATAGATCTACAGTGATGGTGGAACTTCTCATGGTTTAATGCTTCTTGTATGAAGGGAGCATGGGGGGGCAACAAATAAATATATAAATATATATATATATATATATATATATATATATATATATATATATATATATATATATAACCGTCAAATGAGGGCAAAAGTCTTCATTTTGTGTTTTTTTAGAAGGCGTAGTAAGTTGCCAAAATTCCATTTTGTATTTCATTAACAAAATTAAATGATAATATAAAACCTTAATTCCATAACAATACTATGGTAAAGTAAAAAATAGAAACTTTCCTTACAAATATACCTTATTTTGAACTTTTACAAAACCGTTTTGCAAAAAAAAATTTGGGGCAAAAGGGTTCATATCTGGGGAAAAGGGTTCACCATTTTGAGTTTTAAAAAATATAAAATTGCCAAAATTCCATTTTGTACTTCAATAAGAAAATTAAATGATAAAATAAAACCTTAACTTCATAACAATACTATGGTAAAATAAAAAATAAAAACTTTCCTCCTTACAAATATCAATTGAACTTTGCAAAGGTTGAAAATTGGGGGCAAATGGGTTCACATACATGGGGGGAAAATTGTTTAGTAACTTGTATAAAAACTTATACAGGTAATACATTAGAGAACAATTAACCCTTTTAAAGTCTTGTTTTGAAATAAAATGTCCCTTTAAGTAATTCATGTTGTAGTGTTTTGGACCATCTGTAACAGAAATGAATAAAGACTAATTTTTTTGTTTCACATTTTTATTTAATTTAAAACTCAAAAGCAATTGAAATAAACTATTTAAATACAAAAAAATACATTTTTAATATGTGAACCCTTTTCACCCTACATGTGAACCCTTTTGCCCCTGTTTAAAAAAATTGTTTTTTAAAGAATGTGCTAATCTAAATATTAAAATCATTATATAAAATATATACCTTAGTTATAATATTTTGCAGTTTTTAAAGCCAAATTATTGTAAAATATTCGGAAAATAAAAATTAGAATCTTAGAAAAAAAATTTGAAATTTCCTAAAAAATGTATCTGAAAATGTAAAAAAATTTTTTGAGTTCTAAATGTCACATATTAAAGTTAAATTTATAAATATATTCAAATTAAATGTTTGAAAAATACTGGTAATATTTTAAAATATGTATATTTTAAATAATTACCATTTTATATCTATTCAAAATTTTTTTTCCAAGGTGAACCCTTTTCCACCTTGTGAACCCTTTTGCCTCCATTTTAGGTATATATATATATATATATATATATATATATATATATATATATATATATATATATATATATATATATATATATATATATATATATGTAACGGAGTGTAAAAGGTTAATTTTACACACCGCACTTTTGGGAATTTCAAATCAATTTGTAGAATATCTAAAGTTAAGAAAATTATCCTATCAATGGTTAGAATTGAGGAAACACCCAATTTTACCTGATATGGTTGAAATCTTGGTGACTGTGACAGCCCTACGTGAAGGATTTCTGAGCCAGGCTGCGTGTTTTTCACCAACTCCAACGAGTTTCCTTCTAACAAGTCCAAAGATACAGTCACTGGACTCTGTTTAGTTGTCAATGTTGCGCCTTCAGAAATGTGATTAAGAGGTGACATAAACAATTAGACAATTCCGAATTATGGCCTGGCCTTTAATAATTCTTAAAGGGCAGCTAAATAAAAAAACGAGCAACGAATATTGTCAATTTTCACGACAACAAAATAAGGCATGGAACAAATATGATAAATGATGAAACAAAGTTCTGTTTCAAGGTTTATAACTATAAACAGTGAAAATATTGGAATAATTATGTAAGGGGAATATAGCGAACAATGTTTAAGTCCGGCTATACTCTAATCCAAAAATGAAACGAAAATCGAGACGAGGTTCGAAACTGAAGTCAGAACTGAATGGTTTGAGACTGAAGTTTGAAACTGAGTACAAACGTGTTCCAAAATAATTCTTGACCAAAAAGTAAACGTAATCCAAAACTGAAACTGATATTCGACCAAACATTAAAATTCTTGACCAAAAATTAAAATCTGACCAGAATTTAAAACCTAGAAAAATAATAACGGGAATTAATTTAATGAATTTCAAAGTTATGATTAATTATTTTTATTAACGCAAGAAGTACGGCATTTATATTTTGTTTTAACATTTTCATTAACATACTTACCCCTGCGAGGATAGGGGTTTATGTTAATGTTTCGTCGATGACGGAGAACAGCGTTGGTTGATAATTGAATTGAATGAACTGTAATGTTTATGAAAATGATACGGTAATTTTATAAATCCATTTTAAAGTCCACTATTATAATTAAGTTTACATATGTTCATGCTTATAATAATTAGGATTAATATCTTTTAAGAAAGTTAGGACTAACCTTTGAAAGTATCCAATGGTATTATGGTCTTGTACGCAATTTGCGCAATCGAAAATACTAAAATATGACTTATCAAAGAATTAATTTTAAGAAAACCAATTAAACACAATGATTTCTCAATAAACTGAAAAACATTTAAATGAAGTGGTTAATTTGTTAAAGGACAAGGTTGGCACATGCATAATAAAGAAATAAACAATTCAACTGATCCGACCCACAAAACTTTTTAGGCACTTTTTCCAATTTATCTACTCTATTGAAATTTAAAATGGATCAGTTGCAAAATTGATTCTTTGGTATCTTATTACCAGGAGTGAATGCAGGCACCCCTACACCCCTCCCGGCCAAGATTAAGCTCCCCCCATTTTAAAGTGTAAGATATTACTTTAATAAAAAAATAGGGAAGGCTAAAAGAACGAGTGGTATGAATCAATGAATTAATTAAACGTATGAGTTTAGTAACCGCGATAATTTTAGGAAGATTAATACATATATCCAAGACTGAAATTTTCATCAGACCTTGGACAATGTATTTCGGAAAATTAAGAATATATGCCTGTGGTATGAACAAAGGCAGAATTTTCATTTGCACCTTTCCTGTGGCATACTGTAGTTTTCCTGAGATAACATCTTGCATTGGTTGCAGAATGGTAACTAACAATCCATATTTTTGGTATTTTTAACAATACACACAAAATAATTCACAGGAACCGAGTTGACATAGGATAAGACAGAAGACCTTTACAGGACGGTCTGAGGATGAAATAAATAAATAAGATTAATATATGGCAATGATAATTTTTCAAAATAAAAGAATAAGAAATAAACAATATATAAAATGAGATAATTAATAGATAGCCTCAAAATTTACTTGGCTGTTAACATGCTGTGATTTTATGGCTGGCATTTGCCTTAGCTTTAACAGTCTGGATAAGCCCACTAGTGGCTAACATATTCCCAATTCTATAAATTTATATATATTTATATAAATTATATAAGTTTCTAGGAGTATTTTATGACATTAGAAAGTATGATTTTTAAAAATAAGATTTTATATTTATGAAAAGTGGTTTAAAACTTTTTCCAAATAATTTTAATAAAATACTGTTGAGATTATCAAAATTATGAAAAATATTACCGAACTTAACGATGAGTAATTTTAATAAAATACGATTGAAATCATTAAAATTAATGAAAGTATTACCAAGATTTCACGAAAATAATTTTAATAAAATGCGATTGAAATTATTAAAATCAATGAGATCGCGTGCTAAATCGATCAATCACGTTAACGAAAAATTTAGAATATGTCAAGGAGAATTTTATCATTTAAACGGAAAACGATAAATAAATTAGAGTCTTATACGAGAACTATTATCTACATTTACTTATGCAATGATACTTATTATCGTTATACTGGCGGCGTAAACATCGATCAGAGAAGTCGACTACTAATGAGTTGTCTCTTAATGCAATAGCTCCCAATATAACCGGATAAGGCATCAGTTCTGCCGGGATTACTAAAAAGATAACTGGCTGGGTACGATAGTCAGTATCTTGGAAATATATAGGTGTGTTTATATAAAATTTTATGGGGACATTAAGATCACGGACCCACATACTGATGTTTTGAATCCTGATTTCAGACGATGGAAACAAGCGTACATGTTTCAATTGATTATTTAATACGGTAGTGCTGATGAGACTCATTCCAGCACTACTGTCAATCATACATTTAACGAAACTGGAGTTATTTGGAGAAAAAGAAACAGAGGACACCAAAGGTTGTTCTTTGGTATAAACTTTGGTATCATTCTCCTTAATAGGGGAAACGGGAGGCTGTGTCACAGTGGGTACAGTGTTTAAGGGTACTTCAGTAAGTTGAGTTTTGTTCATGGCAGTGTCAGTGTCAGTATCAGTGTCAGTGTCAGTGGTTTGTATGTCAGAGAAAACAGTGATAGAACTAATTACGGGAATAATCTCTTCAGAATGATTTTTTTCTGTGGAGTCTGTGGAGATTAAGGGTTTGTCATCAAGTCGTGATGTCTGAGGTTGTGATTCGTAAGATACGTCAGTCACGGGAGTGGAAGGCTGTGTATCGATCTTTTCCACTGCTTCCTTTATGAGCTCGCGAGGGGAACTTTCAGTCGGAAGTCTGGGATCAGCGGTCGTTTGTCTAGGAGGTGTCCTCTGGGGACATTTTATTCCCGGATGAGGACCTTTACAAAAGGGACAATTACGCGTTCTAGGAGTGGAGGGCGAAGAAAGAGGAGTCCTTCGTTTTTGACATTCGGCCTTTACATGTCCTTTCTGTTTGCAGTAACTGCAAAGACCGAGGTACTTGTAACATTCTCGCATTTGATGGCCTTGAATACCACAATAGTCACACCACACAAGATTTGTATGTGTGCGAGAAGTATTATGAGGATGATCGACAATGCGAGAAGAGGTTATGGAAGTGTCAGAGGAATGTGAACTAAATTGGTTATCTCTATAATAACGAGAACCAGTGGTTTCCTTAGGAGGACTACGAGATTGAAAATGACGGGATGAAGGTCGGAAACTACGGGAATGATATGTCTTCCAAGAATCTTCTCTTTGCTGAAGAATTTCCACCATTTTTGTGGTGTTTTGAAGAAGTTGGGTTAAAAGATTAATGTTTTCTTTTAACATATCCAACTGTAGGGTTATGTGGTCGTCTGGGAAGTCTGGTCTGTCAAACGGTCGTTGAGTCTGTGATCTAAAATACGGGGGTGGTCTATTTTGAGACCAATAAAAGTCACCGCGCGGGTAATTATTATGATAATTCACACGAGCATAATTATGGGAATAATTACGAGGATAAGAGAAGAAATTCCCGCGTGCGCGCTTAGGGATCGGAATATACGAATTCATGCCTTCGCTATTTGAGCGTTTGTCACCGTATAATCCAGAACTTTGCGAATAAAAAGTTCGAGAATTACGGAATGGACTTTCTTGTAAAGGAGTCGTTTTATAATAATCATTATTGATCATATCTGAAGTATAATCATCCGAATACATGTTCGTGTTACGGATAAGTCGAGGAGGTAACGGCGAAAAACCAGGAGGAACCGAACCGAAAGTATGAGGATTATTGAACAGAGAAGGCTGGTGATTTTCATGCCTTCCATGTTCTCTATATTGAGACTGAGATTTAAATAAATCCTTTTCCTGAATTAGGTCTTTCAACATTGTGAAAAGACTAGGAAAACCGAAAAATCGCGATGAAAATGAAAGTGTGAACAAGTCACAAGATGTGAATTAAGCGCAACCCGACAAGAGAAACAAAGTCCCTGTTCGGGCGCCAATTCAATTTGTATTTATGTAACGGAGTGTAAAAGGTTAATTTTACACACCGCACTTTTGGGAATTTCAAA
>JABUQX010131878.1:17500-27185 GCA_015478945.1 Trachelipus rathkii
TTAGAAGATAACAGGGTATTGTATGACTCCCAGCACGGTTTCAAGAAGGGTAAGGTCCAATGTCAGACAAACCTTTAGAATTTATGGAATACAGTTACTGCTGCATTGACCGAGGAATAATCAGTTATATTTGGTATATTTTAGACTTTAGTAAAGGCTTTTGAATAAGGTTCCCGCACATAAGGCTGATAAAAAAAGTATTGCAATTGGTATAGGTGGAGTGGTACATGTTTGGAATAAAGAGTGGTTGCGAAATAGAAAAAGTGTGTACAACTAAATGGGAATAAATCATCATGGAAATAGTGAATGAAGTGGTGTCCCACAGGGTTCAGTGCTGGGGCACTATTGTTCCTCATATATATAAATGATTTAAGGACAAGGGACTTAAATGCAAGTTTCTAAGTTTGCAGATGATACTAAGTGGCCACGTCAGTTAGGAATAGTGAAGGATGCATAATAGATTCAAAATGATCTTGATAAACTTCTTGGGGGGCATAAGTGGCAAATGAAATTTTAATAGTAAAAAGTGTAAGTTTCTTCACCCAGGTTACTCAAATAAAAGTTTTAACTACAATATGAAATGGGGATTGGCTTGAGTCTTTTTTGGACCAAAAGAAAAAGATTTAGGGTGAATATAAAAGAGGTAATTTGAAAAGTAGCTAATCAGTGGTTTGGAAGCTAGAAATAAAAGCTAATAGATGCTGAGCATAATAAATCGCAATGTTGTTTTCAAGAGCAAGGAAGTAATAAGTAAACTAAATAATAGCTATGTTAGGCCAGTAATGAGTATTGTTGCACAAGTTTGGGCGCCTTATTTAAAGAAAGACTTAGATATGCTAAGAGGGTGCAATGTAGAAGCAACAAGGAATGATTTCCTGGTTTGAGGGTAAGGCTAATGAGGAGAGGCTGAAAGGAGTTTAGGAATGTTTCGTAGAAAGCGATTTCTCAGAGGGGACATGATAAAAGTCTACAAATATTTACATCTATTGATAATTACAAGACTAATAAAATTTTTCACGTAGAACATGGAACAGTGACCAAGGGGCATATAATAAGAAAATTAAAAAGAAAGCATGCCATCTTGATTAAATAAGAAAGCATGCATTCAGTAATAGGGTTGTTAAATTTTGGAATGATCTGCCACAGAGGTTGTTGAGTGTGACTCGATTGCAACATTTAAGAAGGGTTGGATGTGTTTATGGATGGGTTGGGTATCAAATAATATATTGACGAAGCCAAATTGGCAGGTTTTTAGTTATAGCAGTTATTAATGTTAGATGGCATGTGTGGCCATAACTTAGTTATTAATGCATGTGGATGGTTTGGGTATCATATATATATATGTATGTGTATGTGTGTGTATATGTGTATATGTATGTATGTATGTGTATGTATATATATGTATGTATATATGTATATGTGTGTATATGTGTATATATGTATGTATATATATCATTAGTTTTGACTAAGCCAAATTGGTGGATTTGTAGTTACAACAATTTGACAAGCCCTAAGGGTGCTTTGTGGATTTTGCATGAGCATGTTGGTTAGTGGGTTTGACTGGGACAGTCTCGATAGGCCCATGTGGCTTCTTACTGTTTCTATATTCTTAATGTCTTAATGTCTTAATGTCTTACCCTCAAACCCAGAAATCATCCTTGTTGCTCTACGTTGCACTCTCTCTAGCATATCTAAGTCTTTCTTTAAATAAGGGGCCCAAACTTGTGCATATTTGTGTATTTAATTTTTAAGCGATCTATAACATTTGGTGAGGTACCAGATGACTGGAAACAGCATATGTTGTGCTAATTTATAAGAAAGGTAGTAAGGAAGATTTGGGAAATTATAGGGCCAGTTAGCTAACATCTCTGGTGGTAAAGGTTCTGGAAAAGTTTATATGAAAGGTCATATAGAGAAATATTTAGAAGATAACAGGGTATTGTATGACTCCCAGCACGGTTTCAGAAAGGGTAAGTCATGTCATAAAACTTTTAAATTTGATTTTAAAGATTTCTGAAGGTATTCAACGTGTTGATCCAGTTGATATTGGATATTTAGACTTTAGCAAAGCTTTTGATAAGGTTCCCCACATAAGGTGCTGATGAAGAAGTTATTGCAATGTGGTATAGGTGGAGTGGTAACCAAGGTTGGATTAATAAGAGTGGTTTTGCGAAATAGAAAGTGTGTACAACTAAATGGGAAATAAATCATCAATGGGAAATAGTGGAAGATGGTGTCCCAATGGGGTTCAGTGCTGGGCCACTATTGTCCTCCATAAATATAAATATTTAGACCAGGGTCTTAAATGCAAGGTTTCTAAGTTTGCAGATGATACCAAAAGTGGCCACCTCAGTTAGGAATTAGTGAAGGATGTATAAAGATTAAAAATGATCTTGATTAAACTTTTGGGGTGGGCAGATAAGTGGCAAATAGAATTTTTTAATTAGTAAAAATGTAGGTTCTTCCACCTAGTGTTACTCAAATAAAAGTTTTAACTACGATATGAATAGGAATTGGCTTGAGTCTGTGGACCAAAGAAAAAGATTTAGGTGTGATTATAAGCAAGTAATTTGAAATAGCTAATCAGTGGTTTGGAAGCTAGAAATAAGCTAATAAGATGCTGGGCATAATAAAATCGCAATGTTGTTTACAAGAGCTGAAGGAAGTAATAAGTAAAATTGTATAATTAGCTATGTTGGCCAGTAATTAGAGTAATTGTGCACAAGTTTGGGCCCCTATTTAAAAAGAAAGACTTAGATATGCTAGAACGAGTGCAACGTAGAGCAACAAGAATGATTCTGGGTTTGAGGGTAGAGCTATGAGGGAGGCTGAAGGAGTTAGGAATGTTTTCTGTAGAAAGGCGATTTCTCAGAGGGGACATGATACAAGTCTACAAAATATTTACATCTATTGATAATACAGAGACCAATAAATTTTTCATAGTAGAGCATGGACAGGTGACCAGGGGGCATAATAAGAAAATTAAGAAGAAAGCATGCCATCTTGATATAAGAAAGCATGCATTCAGTAATAGGGTTGTTAAATTTTGGAATAGTCTGCCACAGGAGGTTGTTGAGTGTGACTCAATTGCAACATTTAAAAAAGGGTTGGATGGGTATATGGATGGGTTGGGTATCATATAATATATTTAGACGAAGCCTAATTGGCGGGTTTTTAGTTACAGTGTTATGTTAGAATGCATGCGTGACCATAACTTAGTTATTAATGCATTGTGGATGGTTTTGTATCATATATATATCATTAGTTTTGACTAAGCCAAATTGGCTAAGCATGGGGATGGATTGGGTATCATATATATATATCATTAGTTTTGACTAAGCCAAATTGGTGGATTTGTAGTTACAGTAATTTGACAAGCCCTAGGGTGCTTTGTGGATTTGCATGAACATGTTTGGTAAGTGGGTTGACTGGGACAGTCTCGACAGGCCCGTGTGGCTTCTTACTGTCTCTATATTCTTAATGTCTTAATGTCATAATATTCTATTACTGGCCTAACATAGCTATTATACAGTTTACTTATTACTTCCTTGCTCTTGTAAACAACATTGTGATTTATTATGCCCAGCAGCATCTTATTAGCTTTATTTCTAGCTTCCAAACACTGATTAGCTACTTTCAAATTACTGCTTATACCCAACAAAAAAAAATTGTAAGCCAAATGTGGGGAGAAATGTGGGAAATGTTGGTCCCCATAAGAAGGCTCCTTCTGCATTATAGGACCTTATAAGCAACTTTTTCTTATAAGACTATCCCACTACCAAATTGTAGGAAATTATGGGAATCAGAGCTGTTAGAATATTACAAGGAAAATAACTTATCACAAGTTGTAGGAAAATTGCCTGATAGGAAATAGTAACACATTGTCCCTTCAATTTCCCACAATTATACCACGTTGAAAAAATCGAAAATTTCACTGGACAGGATATATATATAGTATAATATATATAATATTATATATATATATTATATATTAATATTATATATATATATATATATATATATATATATATATAATATATATATATATTGTATTCATTTCGGCACACAAATCCAGTAAGCTGGTGCGGTGCGGTGCGGTGCGGTGCGGTGCGATTTTTAAAATACAGAGATGCGTGATGCGGCACAGTGTGCGTCGAAACTCCATATTTTGGAATGCGTACAGATAAAAAAATTATTTTTTTAAAAAATGTAGTTTTTTTCATTAAATATATTTTTCTGATTTTTTAAAATTAAATTTAGTTTATTAATAAACCTAAATTTAATTTTAAAAATTTATTTCACAAAAATTCGCCATAAAACGTGATAAACCCCCCAAAAAACTATCTCAATATTTTAGCCAATCATGTGTATATAAGCCATTCGTTGTTAACCAATCATATGAAAGTATATTTTGTTGTTGTTTGTAAATTTGGAGGTGTTGCAAGATATAACTTTTTAAAATTGTTTTGTCAAGAATTCATTAATTTGGCTATTAAAAATTTCGATTTTTAAGGCATTATTGTGTAAACAAATATAACAAATGTGAAAAATTAAGCATATATATAATCAATAATAGTATTAATTAATACACTATGAATTAAGTTTTAATTAAATTTTTGAAAAATAGAACTTTATTCATGCGATTGGCCGAATTGTGCTATGGACCTAATCAGATCATCTAATTATCCAAAAGATACTTTTTATAATTTTAAAATTACGCGAAAATCTTATTAGTGATGAGGACATTTGGTGTTTTAATAAAAAAGTATTTAATAATTAAAAAGTGCAAAGACTTCAGAACCTCCAAAACTCAGGCCATATAGTAGGCCAAAGGATATAAAATTTGCAACATCATCACAAGGAGCACAGCTTAGGCTAAGCTTGCGATTATGAAATAGACTATGTAAAAGAAGTGCATGGATGATTAAAATTCTTCAGGTACACTAATATTAATTTTTAATTTTTTTGTCAAGTAAATAGGCCAGTTTTTGCCATTTTTCTTGTAGGCACACACACTCCTATAGCTTGATGGAATATTTATTATAGGTACCAATGTTTCATAAAAAGAAATAAGGTTATTAATTGTCTGTGGTTATGTGCTTGTACTGTTGCAGAACACAACATCTGAAAATGTGTAATAATTTTTCAAAAGTATAATAAAGTTCCTGGTAGTATTTTGGTAATTGTGTAGTTATGTTTAAGCAGTTGATAAGAATATTTTTTTTGATAATCAAATTTTTTTTTATTTACCCTTCCTATTAAGTGTTTTTTGACAACTATTCTACATACATTGGTATTCCTCTCACACACACACAACACACACACACACAACTCAGACATGACGTGTATAAGTGGGATATCTGTGGCCACCGTATGTTTCCGGCGTACTTGGTAGTGGGGTACAATTTTTGTGTGTTTGTAATTGTGAGTAGTGACATATTATGCAAAATAAGGTACTACACACAATTTCTTCATAATGAACATGGGTTATGAAAGTATAATATTATATATATATATATATATATATATATATATATATATAATATAATATATTATATATATATATATATATATTATATATATATATAATATAGGCCCTTTTATGTTTTACGACTCCGTTGTTTTTTTTTTTTTTTTCTTGTATATTACATAACAATGAATTTTATTTTTTTTGTATATAATTCAAAAAATATATAGGACATACTATATTTTATGACTCCCTATTCCTTTTTGTTTTTTTAATTAAATATAAAGTATTGCTTGTAAGAAGAAGAAAAACATCAAATCTTAATGGAAACGGCTCTGAATAATAATAGCAAATTATTAAAAAAAAAGCAAAAAAAAAAAAAAAAAAAAAAACTGACGGAATCATAAAAAATAAGTCCTATATATTTTTGAATTATGTCCATCACCACTTAAATTTATTGTTAGTATCATATACTAAAAATCATATTAAAAAAAAATTAAAAACTGAAATGGTCACATAAGGTTATGATATATATAATATATAGCTTATATAATAATATATTATATATATAATATATATATATATATATATATATATATATATATATATATATATATAAATATATAATATAATATAACGTAATAATAATATATAGATATATATAATGAAATTGCTGGTGAAATGAATCAAGAAAGGAGGAAGAGATAGGTGATTAAATGGTTGGAAGTTGGTTAACAAAGAGTTTATAATAGGGTATAGTTCCGAGGGATTGGAGTAGAGCAATAATAGTATCCCTATATAAAAGTCAGGAGGATAAGATAACTGTAGGAATTATAGGGGAATTAGTTTATTGAGTGTTGCAAGGAAGACATATGTTGGTATTTTGGTCGAAAAAGTGCGTCGTTTGACTGAAGGGCTGATTGGTGAAGAACAAGGTGGCGTTTAAAGAAAAGTGGTAGAAGATGTGCGGATAAAAATCTTTACATTGAAAAACATGAATTGAAAAAATGAGAGAAGAATAAATTGTAGTTAAGGTTATAGGGCCCTATATATATTTCCGACCAGGCGTATGAAAGGATTAAATAGGGAAACCCTATGACAGGTGTTAGTGATAGGCTTTCTGAATGGAAATAAAAGTATGTATGACGATAGTGAATTTGTGTAAGAATAAATGGAGTTTGATGTGATTGGTCTAATAGTAATAGCAAGGTGAGACAAGGATGTGGTATATCTCCTTGGTCATTTCAATTTGTATATGGATGGGTTTTAACAAAAAGAAATTAAGAGATGGAGCGGCAGGGAAGGTGTTAAGAAAAATGATGTGAGAAAAAGGAAGAGAGTGGATGGTGCCCTTCCTATTTATGCGGATGACCTTAATTTTGTGTGGCGAAATTTGAAGTGTTAGAGAGGATTGGTAGAGAGATTTGAAAGGGTGTGTAAAAGGAGGGGTTTGAAAGTAAAACCAGATAAGAGTAAGGTTATGGGGGTGAGGTGAGGACAGTTCTCCGTGTGAAGTTATGTTACGATGGTGAGCAGACTGTAACAAGGTCTGAGTTTAATATTTACAGATTATGTTGGATGAAAAGGAATGAATGATGTAGAATGTAGTAGGAAGTTGTGAATGAGCAGAAAGGTGGCTGGTGCAATTAAATCGTTGGTGAATGTAAGGGACTAAGTCTTGAGTGCGCTAGGTCTTGCATGAGGGTATGTGTTACCTGTGTTATTGTATATAGCGAGACTATGGTCTGGAAAAAGGGGTAATAGATCTAAAGTTCAACGTGTTCAGAATGGACAATCTTAGGGGCGTGTTAGGTGTGAAAAGAATTGATAAAAATTCGGAATGAAGGTATTAAGAGAGTTATGTGGTTGAAAAAAGGGGTAGATGGAGAAGATTGAATGAAAGACGTTGAGATGTTTGGTCATATGGAAAGGAATGAATGAAGTCGGTTGTTAAGCGGATGTATAGTGGTGAGTGTGTGGGAATCGACCGGCTGTGGAGAACCGAAGGAAAAGTGGATTGAGTCAAGTGAACGAATGTCTGAAGGAGAGAGGTGTGAGTTTGATAGAGGGCAAATATAAAGGTTCATAATAGGAGTGAGAATGGTGGGTTTTGTGAGGGGGGTATGGTTTTGGCCCACCTGGGTCAGGGGATGAACCCAACTAACTTGATATGCATAGTGAAGGCCGTCGCGGATCCCGTGGAAGCCTAAAGGTGGATTCTTGATTGCGACTAGTTTCTCACTTAAATAGGTTAATAGAGGGGTGGTAAGGCCTGGGCTTTCTTTTCGACTTGTGTCAGTATTCTTCTACTACTTTTTCTTTTCCGATGCAATGTCACGCACCTTACCCCCGGTCTTAGGGAAGGAAGAAGGAAGATAATAATAATAATACTAATATATACTAATATATATATATATATATATATATAATATATATATTATATATATATATATATATTATATATATAATATTAATATATATTAGTTATTTTATATATATATATTAAATATATATATATATATTATATATATAATATATATATATATATATATATATATATATATATAAACAGCATGTGGGATTGATGACGACTCCAAAACCTTTTTATTACCTTTTGCGTTCACTCGTGGTAAAAGAGAAACAAGAAGTTTTATTTCCTTGTACCTCCATCCCTACCAGCTGAATTATAATATAGAAGATATCCTGGTTTCACTTGGCCAGGATTTTCGATGAAACAATTCTAAAAAATAACAACTAAACATAGCAAATATATATTAAAGAGTTACTCTCAATAGTGTTTAATGAAACCTTCATTGAAATTGCATGGGTTTATTAAAAAAAAATTGAAATAAAACCATATGTAATATAAAATAATCTAAAAATTAAAACTTCTTAAACATTAAAGAAAATTTAAAGTTTATAAATTTTTAACATAATAGTGTGTTAAAGGCAAATGAGGGTGAAATAATACCATGGATGTGTCCCTCTAGGTCTGTATCTTACAACAAATACCATGAAATCTGCTTCGGAAATTGATGATTTCGATATCAATGAACCTCTTTATGAAGGCAACAATTTGGAATTGGTTATTGATGTGAATGATGATGATAAAGATAAAGCCGTGGAACAGCTTGAAAGCAATGGAATGTGCAAAGAAAGGGAAATTTTTCAAATAAATGAACTAGAAAGTGTTGAAATTAAAATTGGCAAGTCAAAAAAAAAGAACGAAAAAGAAATTGACCATGTATCTGTCAGTAAAAGGAAAAGGGTAAAGTTTGAAAGACATGTGTGGACTAAATCCCAGCAGGAGATCCTAAGAAAGATGTTTTTGTCCAATATTTTGAAAAGAACAACTCCTGGGAAAGCCGAAATTTTGTTTTTCTCAGAAAAAATATCCTGATTTCTTGCAACTTAGCTGGGGAAAAATTAAGCAAGCATAGCATATGAAAAAGTCAATAATGCCCAAGAAAGAGAAGCAAACAATTATAAAACAAATGGAGTTAGGTTGGAGGTTGGACTGATGATGTATCAAGAAACGCCTTAAAAACACTGCAAGAAGCAAAATGGAACAGACCTAGTGTTCTGCCAGTTGCAGAAGATATCATAAAACTACAGAAGTATCTAAAGTCGAACATGGATAAAGTAAAGGTAGAAATTGAAGAGAATCCAACAAAAGAAAATTGGAAAAACTTATCCAAAACTTAGCTTAACTTTTGTAATACTTTTTAATCGCAAGCGATCTGGTGAAGCTTCAAAAATTCATCTTTCTACATACTTGAAAAAGAATCAGTCAAGTAGTAACTCGGATTTGATGAAATCATTGACTCCCATGGAAAAAGAGCTGTTCAAAGACTTTTCTAGGGTCGAAATTAGGGGGAAACGAGGGAGAAAAGTACCAGTTATATTTACCATTTATTTGTAAAGGGGTGTGCTAGGTGTGAGAAAAGTGAGGAATGAAAACTTATTAGAAGATGGTGTGGTGTGGTGTGAAGAAAGGGTAAATGAGAGAATAAATGAAAAGTATGTTGGAAGATGGTTTTGGTCATGTAGAAAGAATGAATGACAGTCGGTTGGTAAGCGGATGTATAGTGGCGATGTGTTGGACCGAACCGGCTGGGAGACCGAAGAAAAAGTGGATGAGTCAGTAAAACGAATGTTTGAAGGAGAGAAATGTGAATTTTGTTTGGTAGAGGCGAGAAGACAAGGTGTATAACAGAG
>JABUQX010131879.1:0-10000 GCA_015478945.1 Trachelipus rathkii
GAAAATTATGTTAAATTATAAATTATAAATAAATTTAAAAAAGAAAAAAATGTGTTAGTTTAATGATTTAGGTGTAAATGAAAAGGTTAGGAAATTATATTTTAAAGAAAATCATTAAGTTTTGGATTTGGTGGGAGAGATTTATGGACAAAGAACTTTTTGACAGTAGGACAAGAGTTCAATTGAGTATTCTAGGTGTTAAGAAAATGTTTAAGTATCAGACTGAGAATTGTATATAAAAAATAAGCTTAAACTAGGGATGGAATAAAATATTGATATGAATAATTATAGAATGGTAAAATGTAAAAGTGGTCCAGTGACATCAGAATCCTTCCTGGGGGGTAAATGAAGATGATAGAAATATATCTTAGTGTAGTTTGAGATAGAATGCATTGACAGATATGATATAATGAGATTTAAGAATAAAAAATAGATGATTAGTTTATACAAAATAAAGGAAAATATAGAATTATTTGAAATAAATAGTGCTGTGGGGAACACAATGAGCTGTATCTAAGAACTTTTGCTGCAGGAAGAATAATTAAGTTATCATATTATAATGAGTAAACAAAGAATAGGGCGGCTGTGGGAGAATTTATTTAAAGGAAATATCTAATATGTGAATAATGATGGAATTAAAGTTATGATTAAAAAGCTTTTGGTGATCTTTTTTTGATTTTTTTTAAAAAAATACAATTTGTGAGCGAAATGAAAGGAAGGAAAACTCCTGACCTCTCAAATAAATAACAATCCTTTCAAGAAGAAATATAATTTGACAAAATTAAAAATTATATATAGAGTATATAAAACGAATAAGAAAAATTAAAATAAATAAAAAAAATCAAAAAAATCACAAATTGATTTTTTTTAAAAAAATCAAAAAAATCACCAAAAATGCCATGTCTGAATTTAAAACTAATCATGATGTAGAATCTGTGTGAGTAGATATCCTTATGTACAATAATTCATACAGAATAGGGGCATTTTATAGACCTCCTGCCTAGAGTAAAAAACTAGACGAGGAAATGGTGAAAGAAATCGAGACAGCATGCCACAATAAAAAAAGAGGTATAGTCATAATGAGTGATTTTAAGTTTCCTGGCATTCAATGGGATTCCTTGTCTAATATGGACCATAATAGTTCTGTATCCATAAATTGTATACTAGACAACTTTTTTTGAGGCCAAGGTGAATCCATGACTAACAAGACACGATTGCACTGTTAGATTTATTATTCATTAACGATGAAAATATGATATATTAGATTATAATTGAGGAGAATTTAGGGATTAGCTACCATAATATAATTAGATTTAACATAGAATGTGGATATCTTGAGCACAGTTGCAGTTAAGACTGAATGAGATTTTAACGTCAGAGCCGATGGCTTTATTTGCAGATATGTTTTAGTCATTTTTGACTTGGTTATTGAGTTTAAGACCAAAACTTTTCTCCATGCGGTTTACGGTAGGTAGGTAATTTTGATGAATATTTCGCTCAGTATGTTTTTTTTTCTAAACCCATTAGGGGGCGAAGAGAAAACCTGTTGAGAGATAATAGAGAAGAAAGAGAGAAAATTAAACGGAAAGAGCGAGATGTTTTAAAATATTAAAGGGTAGTAATAGGGAGGAGGATTTAGAAAATTATAGGAAAAGTAGAAATGAACTTTACCAGTCAATAAGAAAGGCAAAGAGAGAGTCAAAAATTAATTCAAAAAGTAATATTAAAGACCTGAAGAAGTTTTTAAGCTTTTATAAATTAAAAAGTAACAATTGGACAATTGATCCAATTAAAATTGATGAAAATTTAGCGAGTTCAGATAAGGAGTTGATCAACATTTCCAATGCTTATTTTGCTTCAATGTTTACTGAGGAAATATTGGATAATAATTTGGGGGCTAATAGTTCTGGTATGCATGTAATAAATAGACTTACAGAATGTGAATTTAAGGTAAAAGAAATTTAAACTTTACTAGATCATATTGATCCAAATAAAGCTGCAGGTCCTGATGGTATATATGGTAGAATTCTGAAGGAGGGAAGTACCAGCATTGCAAAGTCACTGTATTTTAATTTTAAGGGTTCTATAACATTTAGTGAGGTATCATATGACTGGAAAACAGTATATATTGTGCCTATTTGTAAGAAAGGTAGCAAGAGAGTTTTGGGAAATTATAGGCCAATTAGCTTAACATCTCTGGTTGTAAAAGTTTTGGAAAAGTTACTGGGAGGTCATATAGAGAAATATTTGGAAGATAACAAATGACTCTCAGCATGGTTTTAGAAAGGGTAGGTCATGTCAGACAAACCTTTCAGAATTTATGGAATACATTGCTGACTGCATTGACAGAGGAGAACCAGTTAATATATATATATATATATATATATATATATATATATATAATATATATATATATATATATATATATATATATATATATAATATATATATATATATATATATATATATATATAGACTTCAGCAAAGCTTTTGATAAGGTTTCCCACATAAGGCTGGTGAAGAAGTTATTGCAATGTGGTATAGGTGAAGTGGTACATGGTTGGATTAAAGAGTGGTTGTGGAATAGAAAACAGTGTTTGCAACTAAATGGCAATATAAGTCAAATCATGGTGGTTTTACAAAAAAATAAGTTTTGGGAAAAAGGATAAAAAAAAAATTGGTTTTGTTCCACATGGGTTCAGTGATGGAGGCCACTAATTGTTTCTCATTATATTTAAATGATTTTAGCACCAGAGGTTTAAATGAAAGATTTCCAAGTTTTTCAAATGATACTAAAGTGGCTATCTCAGCAAGGAATAGTGATGGATGTATATAGATTCAAAATGATCTTGATAAACTTCTTGGGTGGGCAGATAAATGGCAAATGAATTTTAATAGTAATAAGTGTAAAGTTCTTCACCTAGGTTACTCAAATAAAAGTTTTAACTACGATTTGAATGGGGATTGACTTGAGTCTGAGGACTGATTAAAAGATTTAGGTGTGATTATAAGCAGTAATTTGAAAGGTAGCTAAACAGTGTTTGGAAGCAAGGAATAAAGCTAATAAGATGCTACGGTAGGTATAAGACAAATTGGCATTACAGAGCAAAGAAATTATAAGTAAACTGTATAATAGCTATGTTATGCCAGTATTAGAGTTTTGTGCACAAGTTTGGGCCCATTATTTAAGGAAATATATAGATATGCTAGAGAGAGAGAGAGTGCAGCGTAGAGCAACAATGATGATTTCTGGGTTTGAGGGTAAGAACTATGAGGAGAGGCTGAAGGAGTTATGAATGTCTTCTATAGAAAGGCGATTTCTCAGAGGGTACATGATATAAGTCTTCAAAATATTTACATCTATCAATAATACGGTCACCAATAAATTCTTCATAGTAGACCAAGAACGGGAAACCAGGGGGCACAATAAGAAAATTAAGAAGAAGGCATGCCATCTTGATATAAGAAAGCATTCATTCAGTAATAGGGTTGTTAATTTCTGGAATGGTGTGCCACAGGAGGTTGTTGAGTACGACTCGATTGCAACATTTAAGAAAGGATTGGATAGGTATAAGGATGGTTTGTATATCATATAGTATATTTTGACTAAGCCAAATTAGTGGGGTTTTAGTTACAGTAATTATTAAGGTTAAACTGCATGTTATGACTATAACGAAGTTATTAAAGCTTGTAGTGTGGTTACCATGTACCTTAGCTATAATTTTTTCTTTTAGCTGTAGACTATGTGAATACTATGTAAGTTATTGACAAGTCCTAGGGTGCTTTGTGGATTTGCATGATCATGTTTGGTGACTGGCTTTATTGGCTTGACTGGGACAGTTTCGATAGACCCGTGTGGCTTCTTACTGTCTATTTATTTCTAATGTTCTAATAGGCAATTTCAAACCTCCTGCATATTTTCTCAAAGTTTTAAAATACTTTACTTTCCACAGCAAACAATATTTTTAATCGGTATAAAAATTATATCTGTGGTTATTACTGCCTATTTATAATTTTACAATCTCTTATTTTAATTTAATAAGAAAATAAAAAATGCCCCAAAGATTTTTTGGGGGTTGGGAATAAAATAAAAGAGAGAAGAGTTATCGAAATATTATTTACAGAGATATATAATTACAAAAATATTCACATATTTACAATTAATTACAAAAACGTTCATATAACTATATTACAAAATTATATAATGATATATATATATATATATATATATATATATATATATATATATATATATATATATATATATATATATATATATATATATATATATATATATTATATATATATAAATGTTTCAGTTACATATTATATACTGCATGTAACTTTAAAGCGTTTTAAAATTGAGTCATTCATTTAATATAGAAAATGAAAGTCTTTAAAAATGAGTACAAAACAATGAAATATATGACCTGATGAAATTTGACTGTGATATTGTTCATTTAGGTTTGAGTTTATTTTTTCAATTAAAAAATTCTTTCCCATTTTTACGTGGTACTGGAAGGCCAGCATTGGTTAACGTTTTTAAAGCATTTAATTCCAAGTCGTTCAAGCTTGTCTCTACTCCTCCTGCTTTACCAGGTAATTCCTTAGTTTTTATTACTGATCCATCTTTAGCTATTGTAATAGTTGATTTGACACTGGTCCCAACTAATCGTAAATTATTTTTTGGAACGGTGTGAATGTCATCATTATTCTTAAAATTTTCTTGTAATCCAAATACTTTTGATACGATATCTTCTCTATCTTTGAGTAAAGGAATATTTGGGCTAGTAGAAGTTTCATCCTTCGGAAGTGGAAGATAAGATGGAGGAGAAGAAGAAGTTTGTTTCAGAGATATTCTCTGATTTGGTTTTTCTTCTGGTTTTTGTTCTGGTTTTTGTTCATTATCCTCCTTATTTGTTGTGGGAATACGTTTGTTTTTTGATACCAAATTACTCTTAACGGGGTTTCCTTTTGATCGAGATCGTGATCGTATCCGTATTTTGGGTTTTTCTAAATCTTTTGGGGTTTCTGTTTCTTCTGAAAGTTTGGGGAAACCTGGGGATTCTTTGAGTGTTTCCCCGATATTTATTTTAGGTAAGGATGTGAGATCTTCGATATTGTTTTCTGTAGATTTGCTGATGGTTGTGGTATTCTTTATATCATTAGAGCTATGAGAATTTGATTTTTGCCTTGACGGAATTGCTTTTCTTCTGGTAGAGGTTCTATTTCTAATGCGAGGTGAGACGCTGCGAGAACTACTTTCCTTTTCTATATTTGAATCTTTACTATTTAATGGAGACTGTAAATTCTTTATTGAGCCATTACTAGCAGGTGAAATTTCCTGTTTTTGTGATGTTTCTGTGGGCGATGGTTTGGAAATGTCAGGTAAACTTTCATTAAGTTTTTTAACGCTTTTGATTTTAAATTTTCTTCTTCCGCTAACAACGTCAATGGGTTGAGAAGGATTTTTCTTAGAATTTACTTCAGGATTTGTGAGTTTTTCCTTTATTTCATTAGTTCCTTCGTCATTTTTACTAATATTTGAACGATTTAATTTCCTAAAGTTAATTCGCCTTACTTGCTGAGGAGTTTCATTTTTCTCGAATTCTTTGGTTGCTTTGATTAGCACAGGAGACTTACTTTCATTTTCTGGTTGTTGGGTGACATTGTTTTCGGGAGTACTAGTATTTTTTACTTGATTTCCCGAAACCCTGACTCTCGTTCTCCTATTTCGTAGATTAAAATTTCTTCCACTGTTTATAATAGGAGAAGAAGTTTTACTCGTATCATCAATAGGTTTTTCGCTCGTAGTAGTAGTTTGCTGTAGATTATTTTCTATTTGTGTGTTTTCTGGTTCTACCTGTCTCCCACGTGAATTAATTCTTCTACCTCTTCCTCTACTTCTCAAAGATGCTACTGTGGAAGTTGTTGCCTCTGTTATAACTGGAAAAGATAAAATATTTGTTAATTTAATTTTAATAATTTACAAGTCATTTGCTGGTATTACTGAAATAAAAATATTTGTAAAATATTTAAAAGTGTGTAGTAAACTGAAAATATTTTGGACACATTATGAATTAACTTCAAAACGATAAAAAGAAACATTTTTGGTGGAATAAAATCCAAAAAAAAAAAAAAAAAACACTGATTGAAGAATTATTTTTAAAAATATCGATCAAGTATGATCAAAGTTAATTTAAATTTAAATACTATCTTTTACCAAATTTTTAAAGGTATCTTTATCGGTTTTATTATGTAAAAAGCTTTTTATTTACCCAATACTTTATTTCCATAATATTATTTTAAGAAAATGGTGATAATAAGGATAAGCAAAACCTATTCTAAATACAAAATGATTAATAATCAAATAACTTAGAAATTTAGAAGAGAAATTTATAAGGTTTATAGCTGCCATTACGTATTGTTAAGAAAATGAGTGTTGCGAATTAACAAAAGTGGTTTATAAGGAAACAAAAGCTCAAACTTAGGTTTGGCCGATGCACCAGGTGCGATGAGGTGCTTTTCGGTGAGGAAATTTTGGTGCTCGGCCAACATTAATCAAACTCAACAGCAAATATGTACATTTTTTCACTATGTTAAGGCAATTGCATACGATATTGAAGGCTGCCTATATGAATCCTAGGCGTGCGTGTGTGTGTAGGTGTGTGTGTGTGTGCGTAAGTGTTTGTGTGTGTGTGTGTGTTTGTGTGTGTGTGTGTAATTCCCTAGTCACGTGGGAGAAAGGTAGAACCAGAAAACGTACAAGTAGAAATAATCTTTAGCAAACCACTACTAGTGTAAAACCTATCGATGATACGAGTAAAACTTCTTCTCCTATTTGTAGACAGTGGAAGAAATTTTAATCTACGAAATATGAGAAAGAGAGGGAGGATTTCGGGAAATCAAGTGAAAAATACCAGTACAAGCTAATACGCATTGAAAGCGCCTTTCTGGTTGTACATGGTGTTGGTGTTGGTGTTCAGCAAAATCTATGCACAATTTCCCTGATTCTCAGTTTAGGAAGAACCTTTTGCTGAGAAACTTTTCCTCGAGCTAACGGACATTCTGAAAGAAAGGAAAGTCGTTGGGAGTCTCATCCATAATTAAAAATTCATGCGATGGTGTCAGTATAATATATATATATATATATATTATATATATATAATATACCCACTATATATATATAATATATATATATATATATAATATATTATATATATATATATATATTAATATATTATATATATATATAATGTCAGCGAACATTTGATACATTGATTTTGGTTTGCAAAAACATGAGAATGCAAGATGCAAACGAAACACGACGGCGAAGGAACCCGTCGAAAAATTGTTAATCATTTTTTTGACAGCGTTTTTAAATGCACCAAACATATCTAACGCTTTCCCAGAGTCGTTGAAAACGCCAAACGATGTAATAGGCTCTTGTATCTATCGATGCACTAAAATATATGAATTATTTCAGCTGGCGTTAACTCAAATGTCAAAACTGCCGCGTTTTCAGCGACCGTAAAGAATAGACCTATAAAAAAGAATATTTTTAATTCATGCCTCGAATATATATTATATATATATTTATTTATATCAATAAAAATTATAATATATATGAGTATATATATATTATAATATATATATTTTATATAATATATATATATGTATGTATGTGTATGTGTGCCCGCGCGCGGGTGTGTATGTGTGTTGATGTGCTTATGTGTGTGTGTGTGTGTGTGTGTGTGTGTGTGTGTTTTGTGTGTGTGTGTGTGTGTGTGGGTGTTTGGTGTGCTTGTGTGTGTGTGTGTAGGTGTGTGTGTGTGTGTAATTGTTTGTGTGTGTGTGTGTAGGTGTGTGTGCGTGTGTGTGTGTGGTGTGTGTGTAATTGTTTGTATGTGCGTAGGTGTGTTTGTGTGTATATGTAATCCCCTGAAAATTACCGCTAAACTATAAGGCAAAAAAAATAAAATTACTGAAAACGAAATAGAATTGAATATTCTAAAAGGCAAATTATCATTTTAAAGTTGCAAAAGTTTGTAAAAAGATTGAAAAGATACAAAACAGCCTCCATAAAAGATGAGAACTTTGAATACAACAACTTTTGATGAAACTGGAATTAAATTAATTATAATAATAACAGTAGATTTAGAGTAGAAAAATGAGAAGAAAGAGGTTGAGAATATTTGGAAATAATAGTTTGTGACTACTTAAAAAAAATAGTAAAAAAATTAAGTTGCTTTAAATGTTAAAAAGTAGATTCCATCTTTTACTCGAAGAAATAATTTTAGTAAAGTGGATAAACGAATAAATTGAAATTCTATAAAATCAACAAAGTCAGTCTAATAAATTCATTAAAAAATCTATATCTATATCTATATCTATATCTATATCTATATCTATATCTATATCTATATCTATATCTATATCTATATCTACAGTATATTTATATTTATATTTATATTTATATTTATATTTATATTTATATTTATATTTATATTTATATTTATATTTATATTTATATTTATATTTATATTTATATTAAAATTTGTTAAGATTGCTCACAACACTTGAGATTTTGAGAACTTATTTAAACATAAACAAAATTACAACGCAACAACAAAGAATAAATATCTTGAGGAACCACTGAAATAATATCTCTTAACTAGAGTAAATTTGCGTTGATTTCAGGGCTGCCAATTTCAACTAATAAACCAAATAAAACTACGCACTGCTATTTGTTTATTATATTATTATTTTACTTAAAAAAAAAATTATAATTTTTATTTTCATTACAAAAATACCCTTTACATTAATAAATAAATTAATATACCCCTATAATATAATATATTCCATTAATATATCCCCAATTCTCTGTATTAATAATGCTAATGTTTAGAATTACAATAACGTTGAAGAACTATACGTGATGGGGGAAAAAACAATTACATATTTTAATTTAAAGGGAAAACTTATAATCGTAATATAACAACACACAAATTCATAATAGTTAATAATTCATACATAATTTTTTTTAATTTCTTAACTAATAAATAGATGTTAATAATAATAATAATAATAATAATAATAATAATAATAATAATAATAATAATAATAATAATAATAATAATAATAATAATAATAATATATATTATTATTATTATTATTATTATTATTATTATTATTATTATTATTATTATTATTATTATTATTATTATTATTTATTATTATAATAATATTATTATTATTATTATTATTATTATATTATTATTATTTTACTATTATTATTACTATTATTATTATTATTATTATAAGTTAAGTAGTAGTAGTAGTAGTAGTAGTAGTAGTAGTATAGTAGTAGTAGTAGTAGAGTAGTAGTAGTAGTAGTAGTAGTAGTAGTAGTAGTAGTAGGAGGAGGAGGAGGAGGCAAAAAACTCATTTTTAAATAAATTAAAAACAAAATAACTTATCTTTTACTTTTAATTAATTAAAGATAACATGTAAAAATTTATTATTGACTTGTTTAACTTCTTTACTTGAATACGTTTAATCGATTTAATTTAAAGAATGTTTATAACTTACCTTTATTTTCATTGGTTTTTAAATTTATTCTTCCACGACCTCTTCTTGTAACTTTATGTTCATGAACACGTGATGAAGGTAAATGGGAATCGTTATTGGTAGTTTTGTTTAAATTTTGGGAATCATTATCAACTTTTACTTTTGAAGATTCCTGATTGGTTGATATTTCTTTCTTGTTTGTTGCGGTATCCTTACTTTCTTGTGAAAGTCTTGAAATACTTTTAGCAATTTCAGAATCTTGAGTTTCAGTGTCTGTTTGACTTGAAGTTGGCTGATTATTAGCTAATTTAGGCTTATCTAATTTTCCAACTCTTCTAACAACTTTTTTCACTTGGGGTTTATTAATTAATTTTTTATTCCCTTCAGTTGAAGTTTCTCTGACACTAATTAGGTTTTTGGGTAATGATTG
>JABUQX010131879.1:17500-20000 GCA_015478945.1 Trachelipus rathkii
GAAAATTTACTAAAAAAAAAAAGAAAACCTTAAATCAAAATCATAGATATTAACCTGAACATAAAAGTCTTTTCCCGAGGTCCAGGAATAGGAGAGCAAATGTGGAAAACTTTGCATTCAAGATCTTGGTCAGCGTAGTATCCATATGGCTTCCCTTCGCAGCTGAAATTCTCGTAAATAATATCTACAACACTGTCCACCTCTGCAGCAAACTGATAGCCCTCCCGATCAATCTGATTATATATATATATATATAATATATATATATATATATATATATATATATATATATATATATATATATATATATATATATATATATATATATATATATATATATATATATATATATATAGTATATATATATATATATATATGGTTGATTAGGGGTGAGAAGTTCGTTACATACACCGGAAACGAAAAAGTAATGAAAGAATATGATGCAGGTCGAAAAGAAAACCCTGCCCCCTTTGCCGTTCCCTTTATACCCTTAATCGCAGTTTTCAGTCACAGTTATAAAAAAATCCACCCTCACTGTGCTATCTTGTCAATGTAGGGTTCATCAATGGGCCAGGCCATCAGCCATACCCTCCTCACACTCCTATTATGTACCTTTCTTCTCGCCTCTACCAAACTCACATTCCCCTACTTGAGACAATATTTACTGACTCAATTCCCTTTTTCTTCGGTCTCCCAGCCGATCCATTCCTTGCACACTCATCACTATACATCCGCTTAACCAACCGACGGTCATCCATCCTTTCCATATGACTAAACCATATCAATGAACTATCGTCTATTCTTTCATTTACGAATTTCTTCACACCACACAACTCGCTAATTCGATCTTTCCTCATTTTATCAATTTTTTCTCACATCTAGCAAGCCCCTAAGATTGCCATCCGAACACATTGTGCCTTATATCTATACCTCTTATTCCAAACCATAGTTTCACTACTATGCATTAACACAGATAACAAAATTCTCTCATGCCAACCCCTAGCCCACTTAGGACTTAATCCCTTTACATCCACCAAGTATTTAATTGCCCCAACCACCTTCCTTCCATTCACAACTTTCCTACTACACTCTTCATCATACGTTCCCTTTTCATTCAATATATATCCAAAATATTTACACTAAGACACTTGTACCAGTTGCTCACCATTCACACCTCGGAATCCTCCCACTCACTACCATAACCTTTCTCTTATCTGCGTTTACTTTCAAACCCCCACTTTTTCACATCCTGAAAAACACCTCTACCAATCCTCTCAAACTCTCTTCAGATTCGCCACATAAAACCAAATCATCCACATATAATAAGTAGGGCACCCTCCACTCTCTTCCATTCTCTATCATTCTAGTATCTTCTCCTGCCACCCCCTACCTCGAATGCTTCCATGAACCCCATGCGCACAATAAAAATGAAATAAGCCAGGCAGAACACGGGACAACATCCCTGCCTCACTCCAATATTAATATTAAAACAATCACTTTCAACTCCATTTATTCTTACACTTGCTTCACTATCGTCATGACAATATTTTTGATTCGCATTCAGGACTTACCCACAAACACGCATATATCCACAACCCTGCCAAAGAGGTTCCTTATTAATCCTATCACACGAATGTTTCAAATCCATAAAACCTAAATACAATTTATTCTTCTTCTTCTCTCTCATTATTACAATCATTTGTACCAATGTCCAAATTTGACTCACACATCCACTACCACCTGTAAATGCATATTGCCCTTCACCAATCAGTCATTCAGTCACTCGACGTGCTCTTTCGACCAAAATACCAGCATATATCTTAACAACAGCACTCAATAAACTTATTCCCCTATAGTATCTACAGTTCCCCTTATCCCCCAACCTATGTAAGCGGTTCTATTCTGCTCTCCTCCACATCCATCGGAACTAGAAACCCCAATAAGACGCTTGCCGCAGCAACTCCCAAATCCATTCAATCCACACTCGCCTCCATTTTGGATCATTTCGCACCAGTATTGCCATCTATGCCTGCAGATTCACCATTTAACTTCTCACTCCATCTATTACCTCCTCCTCTAGCTATTAGCTCATCCCCAAAATACCTGTTTTTTCTTGCACCATCAATCCCATATATATATTCAATATCACCTCTTTACTACTTTCAATGTTATGCAGATTTTCAGAGTGTTCCCTCCACACTCTCTTCACATCCATTTCATCAGTTACACGAAAGAATACCATTCCTATTCATTATTCTATGCAGATTCCCCCTATCCTCATTCTTAACCTTTAGCATTTCCTCCCAGAAAGCTTCTTATCTCCTTGTAAGTCCCATGGTCATATCTCTTCCAATGTACATTTTATTCATTTTTCCTACTTGGTGTATTCAATCTTTTTAAGTTTCCCTTTTTCCTCTTAATAATTCCAAAAACTTCCTTTTTTAAAAACCTCATGCACCTCAGTTTGTATACATTCAACCACTCCTCTTTTTTTTACTTT
>JABUQX010131879.1:40000-44357 GCA_015478945.1 Trachelipus rathkii
TTTGTTTTAATGTACAGATTTGAATCCTCATTCCTTCCATTACTAAGACGTCAAGCCTTGTTTCTTGTCCCCAAACTCAGGTCTTGCGAGTCATTTCGAGCGCCACTCTTTGCGAACCAAAAATACCAGATAATATCGTTCGCTACAACAACTCAATAAACTAATTAACCCCCTATACAGACAGGTTTTAGAGTTACCTTATCCCCTTAGCTTATATAAGGGTACTAAATTATTTGCTCTCCCTCCCACATCCTGCCGGAATATAGCCTCCAAAAAGCTCTTTTGTTATAACAACTTCAATCAATCTAATAACAGATGCTCTTACTTGTATATATATATTAATATATATATTAATTATATATATATATATAAAATATTATATATATATATATATATATATATATATATTATATATATCGTATATTATATATATATATAATATATTTATATTACTATATATGTAAAATATGGTTTTGTGCTGTGAATCTGAAGTGTGTTTGAGAGGATTGGTAGACAGATTTTGGCAGGGTGTGTAAAAGGAGGGGTTTGAAAGTAACGTAGATAAGAGTAAGGGGTTAATGGTTGTGAGTGAGGACAGTCTTCGGCGTGAAGTTATGTTAGATGGTGAGCAGCGAACAAGTGACTGAGTTTAAATTTTTTAGATATAATATGTTGCGAAAAGGAAGCGGGGATGAATGTCCGAGTGTACGGTAAGGAAAAGTTGTGAATTGCCAGGAAAGGTGGCTGGTGCAGTTAAATCCTTGTGGATGTAAAGAGACTAAGTCCTGGAGTGCACTAGGGTCTTACGTGAGGGTGTTCGTTGTTACCTGTGTTAATGTATTAGTAGTGAGACTATGGGTCTGGAATAAGAGGTATAGATCTAAAGTACAATTGTGTTCAGATGGACAATCTAGGGTGTGTGTTAAGTGTGAGAAAGGAATTGATAAATTGAGGAATGAACGTTTAGAGAGTTGGGGTGTGTCCAAGAAACATGACGGTGAATGCAAGAGAAGAAATAAATGACAACTGTCTTCAGGGGCGTGGTTAGGGTGGTGAGGAAAAGAATTGATAAAACGAGGAAAGAACGGTATTACAGTTGTATGGTGTGAAAAAAAGGATAAATGAGAGAAATAAATGAAAGTACGTTTGAAGATGGTCTTTGGGTCACATGGAAGGATGGATGATAGGTCGGTTGGTTAGCGGATTGTATACATGGTGTGAGTGTGTTTGAGTAATGACTGGCTTGGGAAGAACCGAAAAAAACGTGATTCGAGTCAGCTAAGAGAATGGTTCCTAGGGACGAGGATAATGTCGAGTTTGGCAGGGGCGAAGAAGAGGTGCATAATAGAGTGGAATGGCAGGGGTTTTATCGAAGAGTGTACTGGGTTGTGGCCTGCACCACTGGGCCAAGGAATGACCCCACATTGGCGAGATGGCATAGTGAGGGTCCGTCGTGGTCCGGTGAAGCTCTAGGGTGAATTTTCTGACTGCGGCCGGTCTGCACTAATAGGTATGATAAGGGGAGGTAAGGCTGGCATTTCTCTTTTTCGACTTGTAGTCAATAGTTCTTCTACTACTTCTCGCTTGTTTCCTCTGCATGATGTACGGCACCTTTCCCAGTCTTGGGGAAAAAGGTGGTTGATCGCGATCGAGATAATTGAATACTAATACTGATGAGGCGGTATGAGTATAAATATATACTACTCTAGAGTTTACTGAATATGTAACTTAGATAGTATATTATTATTAGTAGTATATAATATTATAATATATATATTTATTATATATATATATATTTATAATATAGATGACATACTTTATATTCATAAATGGAAATTTTTTAGAATACAATATCGATAAGAAATAATATATCTCGTAGGAAAGGTTATAAAAGAATAAAAATATTGGGCAGTTAAAATGCCAAAGAGCTATTGCAGAGCTACGAAGTAAAAAAGGTTCCAAGTATGCGTACAAGGTACAAAGTACACGTGGTTTTTAGAACTGCAAGTCCAAGGTACACAGTACCAAAGTACTTCAAAAAATGTACTTAGGTACAAGTACAAGTACAAGTATGTACTTGAACGCCAAGCGATGCGTAGAGAGCCATGCGGGTAACCCAAGCCTCCGCCATTGTCTCGGATCCAGTTCTTCGGCGGTCGTGAACAAAAAATCTGTCGGGCATTTGGCTTTCGCAATGGTTTTTTGAGTCAAGCGCTTTCAGTTCTAACAAAGCCAATGATTTTCCTCTTTGACTTCATTCGGAATCTTTGGTCGATTAGATGAGCAACCCATGAATAATTTCGTGATGTTGCTATTTTCTAGGATAATATGTCTAGCCGTTTTAAGTCTGCTAAGCTCAGACTTACGGTCAGCATATTTCGTTTTTGATTAGAGACTTGAAAAGCGTGTATCGCGATTCAAAATTCCAGCTTTTACAATACAAGTTGGAGACATAATCCTAAATCCAATATGCATACAATTGAGTCGCCTGCATATATATAATTTAGTATCAGCTAGAAGGAGATTATATATCATATAGTATAGATAAGTATATAGTATAGTATATATAACTAGTATATACTATATTATATTATATATATATATATGATATTATATATATAGTATATATATATTAATATATTATTAGTATATATATACATATATCATTATATATAATATATATAAATATATATAGATCAGGTTATATATATTATATATATTATATAGTACGTAGGTATATATAACGTATACTATATACTACGATCTGATATAAAACAGAAGATAATTACTTATATAGTATAAGATAAAGTATGTATATGTGATATATATATATTATTATCAAGGGTTGGGTTCAGTACATTTTTTCAAGACTAGTACAGTACACGTAATCTAGAATTTCGTTCAAGGTAAAAGTATCAGAGTACAAGTAAGCTCTGAGAATTGATGTATCTAATGTACAAGTAAAACGAGTACAGTATGGATACATAGTACAAGTACAGAGACAGAGTAGCTTAGTGAACAACTTGCATATATATATATAGATACGTAGTATATATATATATGATAATATATATTTATATTTTATATAGCTATAGTTAGTATATAATACCCCTCTGCACTACTATTAGTATATATATATACTTATATATATATATATATATGTATATTATATATATATATTATATATTATCATCATCATCAACCACCTCCTCCTCTTATCTCCCCAAGACTGGAAGCAAGGTGCGTAACATAATAGCCGGCAACATAAAAAAATAAATTAGGTAGAAGAATAGTGAAGTCAAAGTAGAAAAGAAAGCGCCAGCCTTAACCGCCCCCTTTATACACAATGTAATAAGACTGCGTTCGCGTCAGAAAATCACCCTATGAGCTTCAAGGACGCTGAAATGGACCTCAACTTATGCTACTTCTCGCAATGTGGGGGTTCATTCCTTGGCCGGGCATTGGTGGGCCGTAGCCACGATCCATCCTCCACGAGAACCCCATTCCGTCCTGTTATGGCACGCTTTCTTCTCGCCTTGCCAACTCAATTTCTCCTCATTTAGGGGCATTGCCTTTTCTGAACTCCATTTCTACGTTTTTCTTCTGTCCTGCCATGCCGGTCGATTCACAACAGCACTTACCTACTTATAAGTCCGTTTGCTAAGCCGAGCCGTTCTGTCATCCAATCCTTCACACTTACCAAGACCATCTCAACGTAACTTTCTTTTTTCTTCTCATTTACGCCGAATTCGATCCACACCAAACAACTCTCTAATACGTTCTCGTTAATTCCGCATTTTATCATTTCTTTTCACAGCCTAACATCGCCACACTAGATTGTCCAGTGCTGACACATTAGTAATTTAGATCTCTTAGCTCTTATTCGGACGCGATAGTCCAAGTACTATACATTAACACGGGTAACAACATAACCCTCGATTGTAAGACCTAGGTTCACCGTCAATACACTTAGGGTTCCCTTTACATATACCTTACGGTTTAAAAGGCACAGCTACCGTTAGTGCATTCACCATTTTCCTACTAGCACTCTTCTCATCCGCGTTCCTTTCATTCAACATAATCCTAAATATTTAAATTCAGACACTTTTTCAGCTGCTTGACCATCTAACATATTCACACTGGGGAGGTCTGTCTCACTCTACAACCATAACCTTAGCTCTTATCGTACGTTTACTTTCAAACCCGTCCTTTTTTACACACCCTACAAATCTCTCTACGTAGTCCTCATCAAACTCTTTCGATTGGCAGCACACCATAAATAACTGTCCTTGCATAATATGAGGTAGGGATGCTCCCACTGTCATTGATTTCATCATTCCCCTATTATCCTTGTTAT
>JABUQX010131880.1:2500-18982 GCA_015478945.1 Trachelipus rathkii
GCCGACTCTGACTCCGACTCCGACTCCGACTCCGACTTTTGAAAATTACCGACTCTTGAAAATTACCGACTCCGACTCCGACTTCGACTCCACCCTCTTCAAAATTACCGACTCCGACTCCGACTCCGACTCCATCCTTTTCAAAATTGCCGACTCCGACTCCACTCTCTTCAAAACTACCGACTCCCCGACTCCGACTCCACAACCCTGGTTCCAATACCCGCATTTGTATTTCTCAAAATGCTTTCACTTTTCAGAACAAATTTTATCGCCAGATATTTGGAGCATGCATGGGGGGCAGCTTAAGCTCCATCATGGCTAATATATATATGGAATTTTTTGAAACAAGGCTCCTTCCGCAGGCTCCTCTTTATTCATAGGTGTTTACATGGAGGAGGTATGTCGATGATGTTATTGCCGTTGTGCCTACCTATTTTTCAGTCGAACAGTTTCTTGTTCAAATTAATGATTGAACCTCTACAATTTCTTTTACTTGTGAGAGACAAATAGATGGACACATTCCTTTTTTTTTTTTAGATTTAATGATAAAACAGACAGGAACTTATTTATCGTATAGAGTTTATCGTAAACCCACTCAAACAAACCAACTTCTTTATTTTTCATTTCATACCTATCATATTAAGAAAAATATTGTTTATAACATGTTTCTCAGAGCATACCATTATTGCGATCCACCATTTCTACAACAGGAAATTAATTTTATTTTTCATACTTTCAAGAAATTTTCCTATCCCCCTTTAGTGATCAAACAGAAACATAGACATGCTTATTTGAATTTTCTTGGTTTGAGAGAAAACTCCCTTGTTAATTTTGAAAATATTAAAATAGTTCCTTTTTCCCCCCAACTACTTAAACTCAAATTCATGTTAAATCATTTATTTGACAATTATATAGTTTTCAGTTTCCCAGAAACCATATCACGACTTCTGATTAACAAAAATACCACCAAGTGAGATGTATCAGGTGGGGTAAATAAGATACCTTGTCTCCATGTGCCATGGTTCCTATTATGGAGAGACTCTGAAAACACTTAAAACCAGAAAAGAGCAACATATGGGTGAGGTTAGAAGGGGCAATGCAAGTAATGTAATATTTAAACACTTGTCCGAAAATGACCACGTTATTGATTAGGGAGAAGCTGCTTTTGTTTTTTTGTTTTTTAAAAGAAAAAAGTTTGAATAAGCTAATAGCCTTATTTTTTTTTCTAACGAAAATAATTTTAATTTGTCAGAAGGATTTTTCAATTTTACTCCTGTCACTGAGAGATTTATAGCAAAAATAAGGGAAAATCTTTGGTTTTTCGCAAATAAAAATTGGAGAAGAAGAAGAGGAATAGTGAAGACTTAATTTGATTTCCTCCTCTCTCTCCAGTGGGTACTTTATATAATATTTCTTTGCCTTATATAATAAAGGAAAAAATTTTAAGTTCCTTTGATATGCGAGGGAACCTGAGAAAATAGGTTTCCGAAACGTATAACTCGTTCATTAAATAAATTTCTTTGCCTCCCTTTTTCAAAATATTATTTTAAATGGTTTTTTCAAAAGTTGTAATCTTCATATATAATAAAGGAGATTTATGAGAGTCTTAAGTTGAGAAGCCCCACTTTAAAAAGTTTGAAACACTTTTGATATATATATATATGTAGTACTATCATAATATCTAATATTAATATATGAAATGAGTATTCTCTTAATATTAATATTATAATGAGGATATAATACTATATATATATATAATATATATATATTATATATGAGTATATTACTATTATATTATAACAATATTATATGCCGTATATATATATTCTATATATACTATATATATATATTTAATATATATTGCATACGTTTTTTTGCTGACTAAAGTTTTGGAGAAGAATACAGCTTATTGACCTCGGGTGATGCCTTCTGATCACCGCCGTAAAAGGTAGGGGCCTCGTATATCCCGAGGGGATGAGCGGCCTTCATTTCCTATCTTCACTTAATCCTTTTTCCTCCACAAAATCCCCATGGTGGTCGGATGAGGCCTTGTCCTCTCTCCGCTCTTTTCCAGGAAAAGAGACAAGGCTAAAGGGCATGGCACAAATCTCTCGTCCCTCACTATCCACTCTTACTATTTCCAATTTTACTCGGAATAGTTGCAGGCTGTATTATTTGACAGGCCCAAGCGCACTGTTCAAATAAAAGAAAGTGGGCAAACAACCTACTTGGCTCTCCCACTGACAAAATTTCTGGCTTTTTGCCAAAAAACATCTCTATAACTTTTTTAAATCTGCCATTCCCCCCTTTATTCCATCTGACCGTTCTGTAGCTTACCTTCTTCTGGAAAGTTAATCTTGTTTTTTCTGACCTCCTTTTTTACATCAAAATTTCTTAGCCCTTGGACGATTCCGGCGGTCCCATCCTAACTACTACTCCTCTCTTTCAGGTTTTCTATGTCTCCTTCTCGGGGTTACGCATGAATTTGAATATGCTTGGGGATTTCTGAGATATCTTATGAACCTCCAGGAAAGCTAGTGGCCCGGTATGCCATCACCACGTCGTTTTGGAAGGAATGTTGCCTCTTCTTGAGCTGTCTTACCTGTTCTCGTTCAGATTCTATTCTTATTTCGCGCTATGCCGTAATACTAACACCTTCCCTCCAGTTGCCGGGCAAAGCGCGCATATGTCCATCCAATCCCTGAAAAGGGTAGTCCCCGCATGCACTTGATTTTCTAACTATCCGTCCCTATAGCTCTTTGAGCTTGTAATTCCACTCTAAATATTTGAAAACTCTTCTTACTCTCCCATTTCCTGAATCATCTGGAGTCTCATTCCCTTTTTTTTCAGATCAATAGTAATGGTCGCCCTTTTTCTGAAAACGCTCTGGTCCACTGGTGAACATAAACTCATTCTAAATCTACTTTTGAATTTATGGTCTCACTGTCCTTTAGGGACTATGGGAGTTTTTGTGTGGTGGGGCTCGACATATCAAAGGCTTTTTTTACGCGGGTAATGGGGCATGCGTCACTACTCTCTCAAGCTCCCATCCCTTTGGTTTCCTCCTCCTCTTTGCTTACTCTTGTCAAGTTTTCACTCTGTTAGCGCCATATCGGGCACATTAGTTTGAATGGAGCGACTTTCTCCCTCCTTTCCTGTTTTTAATTTGGTGGTGTGTTCTTGCGCAAGATTCCTGTTTTTATCTCCAAACGTATGGGCAATGGTCCAGGGTAAAAAAACAATTGAATTATTGTTTTTTCGACAGTCCCGTGGTATTCGTGCACAAGGAATTTTGTACCTTCAGGACAGACAGGTAATCACGTCTTTTGCAAAGAATTTTTTTGGAATCGACTTCCGAGAAACAAAGTTCAAGCGATTCCAGCAACAGAAGTATAATTGCAGACGATAACGCGCCATCTCACACTGCGCTCTCTATTAAATAGAAAATTTCTGGCGAAGAAAAAACAATCCAAGTACTTTCACATCCTCCAATGAGAGCCCGCGAATCTTATTCTCCGTGTGATTTACTACCATCTATTCCCTAAAAGTTGAAAAATGAAAAAGTCTTGAAGGGACCATCATTTCAGAACGATGGAAAAACATAAGAAATACCTATAACACGGTGAAATCTAAATCACACTTCAGGAAAAATGGACTGTTCGGGTAGATACTGTGAAACAAGTGGGAAGAAAACGTTGGAACCGCTGTGTAACCTCCCAAAAGGTCACTACTTCCGAAAGGAGATAGCTTGTATTTCGGGTAAGGTCCAATACAATAATTAATTACACGGGACATCAGTACACTTAAAACTTTTGGGGACATAACAATATAATCACGCTTGGGTTCAAGTACATTTTTTTTTCTCAAGTAACCACAGTACAGAGCACAAGTACTCTAGAATTCTTACAATACGTAGAGAGCAAAGTACCTCAGAATTTGCTAAGTTACAATACATAGTACAAGTGTAACAATGGTAATCAAGTAACATATGTTACTAGTACAAGTACTTTAATGAAGAAGCCTTGCAAAATAATATAAGTATTATGTAATAAATATATATAAAAATACTATATATAATAATAATAGATTTTATATATATTAATATATATCTATAATATATATACATATAAAATTATTATAGATGTAATATATCTATATCTAATATAAATATATATATAATCATCATCACTCATCACAATCAATTCAAATCAACTACCAACCCCATCTTCTCTCCCTCAAGACTGTTGAGTAAGGTTGGGGCGGGTAAACAATGCCCGGAAAAACAGTAAAAAATAGTAGAAGATATGAAGCAAGTAGAAAAGCAAGCCCAGCCTTACCGTCCCCTTATACCTTTTAGTGAGAAACTCGTCGCAGTCAAGAAAAAATCCACCCAGAGCTTCACGAGACCGCGATGAACCCTCACTATGGCATATCTCGCCAATGTGGGGTTTATTCCTTGGCCCAGGTGGGCTACACCATAACCCTCCTCACACAAATCCACAATGCCCAAATTCAACTCATCTTTCTAAAACTCAACGATTCATCTTTCAAAAACTCAACGATTCATCTCCTCCAGGCAATTCGTTTCTTCTTGACTCTAATCCGAGGCTTTTATTTATTTTCGGTCTCCCCAGTACCCGGTCGATTTTCCAAACACAACTCAACCACTTATAATCCGTTTACCGACCGACCTTATCATCCATCCTTTCCCACATGGACCCAAACCATCTCAACGTACTTTCATTTATTCTCTCATTTGCGCCCCTTTTCACACTACACAACAGCTGTATTTAGGATTTTCACTCATTTTATTATCATTTCCTTTTTTACACCTAACACGCCCACTAAGATTGTCCATATGAACACAAATTGTACTTATAAGATCTATTACCTCTTACATTCCAGTCCAAAAGTCCACCTCACTACTATAAACATAAAACAAACGGGTAACACAATACCCTTGCATGTAGGTACCATAGCGCACATCCAAGATTAGTGGTTTTTACAATCTCACCACGATTTAATTGCCACCAAGCCACCTTAGTGCCATCACAAATTTTCCCTTACTAAACAACTCCCTGCATCATCCGCTCACTTTTCATTCAAATATATTCCTACAATATTTAAATTAGACCACTTTTTTCCCTCTGGTTACCCAATCTAACATAAACTTCCACACCGAGAGGACTGTCCTCACGAATTCTCGCCTCATCTATTAGGAGATGCATTCAATTCCCACAACAATACCTTACTCTTTACTTGCGTTTAACTTTCAAACCCTTCCCTTTAAACACACCCTAAGCCTAATATCCTTCTCTCACTCAGTCCCCTCTTCACTAATTTTCCAGATTCGCCAACAAAACCAAATCATTTCCGCGCGATATACATCAGTGCCAGGGAGAACCCTCCACTTCCTCTTCCTATTCTCGCATCATTCTAACACTTATCCCTGCACCCCTATCTCTAATACTTTCATAACTTCATTCATATACAGATTGGATCGCCAAAAAGACCATAGCACATCCCTGTTCTCACTCCGCTTATTAAATATTAAAACCAATCACATTCGAGCTTCTATTTATTAGTTAACACACGTCTCTCTTTAATCATCCACATACCGTACTTTTGAAATTCCATTAAAGAAGCTTACCATCGAACACCCAATTAATCACTAAACACCTAACCATTTAGGCTCAATGATTATATCGTATTAGACGCGCGCGCTTTGCCAAAAGTCACGATAAAATCCTAAATCACCAATTCTTAGTCTCCTCCTCCTCCTAAATTATCCAATCATTTTTTTCCAATGCAAATATAATGATCCATCACATCCCCTTACCACTTCCTAAAAACACACTTTGGCCCTCCCCAAAATCAGTCCTTTCAGTCATTCGACTGTCAACGTCTCTTTGAGAACCAAATAAAACCTTACCATCATGAGACTTTTTACATCTAATAAACTAAATTACCCTTCCTGCACACACACTTTTACAGTTACCTTATCCCCTTAGCGACAGTTATATAATATAGGGTACTAATATTTCTCCCTCCAATTCCCTTCGAACTATACCCTCCATTACACGCTTATTGTCCATACACTTCCAAATCACAAATTATCACACATATACTATATATCAATAATATATATATATATATATAATATATATATATAGGTATATTAATATTATATATATATATATAATAAGCTAAAATGATTAATCATAATAATATATAAATAATAATGCTATATACTATATATATTATATTATATTAAAAAGATATGGCATTATAAGATCAGATATTAATCCCTTCTTATTGAGATCATAGAGAGATTTGGGCTACGCGGGTATGTGCTAAAAAGGAGGGTTCTGGAAAGTAAAACGTAGATAAGAGTAAGGGTTATGGTTGTGGGAGTGAGGACAGTCCCTCGTGGTGAAGTTTTATGCTCAGTGGTGAGCAGCTTGGAAACAAGTAACTGAAGTTTAAATATTTAGGATATATATGTTTGACGAAAAGGGAACGGATGATGGCGAGTGCAGTAGGAAAGTTGTGAATTGGCAAGGAAGTGGTTGGTGGCAATTTTAAATCAATTGGTGGATGTTTAAAGACACTAAGTCTTTAAGTGCGAGGGGCTTTAACGTGAAGGGTATGTTTTTGTTTTACCCTGCTGTTTAATTGTATATAGTCGAGACATGGTCTTAGGGAAATAAGAGGTATTAAAGATCTAAACAGTAACAATGTGCTCTTCAGATAGGAAAAACTTAGGCGCGACGTGGTTCTGGGTTGAAGGAAGAATTGATAAATGAGGAATTGAACGTATTAGAGAGTTTGTATGGTGTGAAAAAAGGGATTAATGAGAGAAATAATGAAGTAATGTTGAGAAGGTTTGGTCCATGTGGAAAGGATTGGGACGGTAGTCCGGTTGAATTAAGCGGAAATGTATATAGATGCTCGAGTGGGGTTGTAATGGGAATCGAACTGCAGCTTGGAAGACCGAAGAAAAGTAGAGATGTGAGTCAGGCAAAAAAAGAAACTCGTCCTGGAGGAGTGGGGAAATGTTGGAGGTTTTTGGAATGGGCGAGGAAGATAGGATGCATAAAAGGAGTAAAAAGCAAGGTTTTGTAGAGGGATTGGTATATGGTTGTTCTGCCACCTGGGCCAAGGGTATGATTCTGCCTCTCGCATGTTGGCAAGAAATGCCATAGTGAGGGTGTTCCACCGTCCCGCGTGTCCCCGTGAACACTCTAGATTGGTTTTTTTTGACTGCCGGCGCAGTTTCCTCACTAAAAGGGGAGGTTAAAGGCCCTGGGCTTCCTTTTTTCGACTTTGTTTGTCCATATTCTTCTACTACTTTTCCTGTTTCGGTGCATGTTAACGCACCTTACCCCCAGGTCTTGGGGGTTAAAAAAAGGTTGGTTTGATTGGTATAATAACGAGGAGGATAATAATATAATAATATAATAATAAATATATTAATATATTATAGTATATATTATTTTATATATATCAATATATTTAATAATCATATATATTATATATATATTATATATTATATATATATACCTAATAATATAATATTATAATTATATATATTTTTATATATATACTTTATAATATTTGACAATAACTTTAAATATTTATTCATGGAATTTCATTTTTAAAAATACATATATAAGAAAATAAATAAATATCAACTTGAAAAGAATATCAAAGAAAATAAAATATTTGGTAAAGTTAAAAATGCCAAATATGTGTTAGTCTTGCAATATCCAAGCAACATAAGTACCCACAAATGTACAAAAGGCTCAAGGGGTTTTTTTTACAAAGTACAACTGACGTAGCTATAGTAAAACACTTTTATTTTATAAGAAACATTCCAAGTACAGAGCATGAATGATTTATAACTTCCCAGAAATGTATTACTCTTGCATGTATTTACCATTATGTACTGTACTTGAACCCAAGTGTAGTGCGATTGTTAAAAAAGGATATTAAATTTATATAATGTCCATCGACTATACTACCCTTCCCAAAACTGATGAACAAATCCTTTGGCCAGGCCCCCGTGACCATCCAACCACCTAACACACCTCATTAGATTCTCAAACCTATATTATAGCGGAATCCGCCAGAGACATTCCGCTCAAGTGAAAGCGAACCTCAGACGCAACTACGAGTTTAAAAAACTCTAACAAACTCACCAACTTTTGGTCCTTCCCTGAAAACTCTTCCAAGAGTGGAAATAACGTGTTTGACTCTCTCGAGTTGCCTTTACCATAATGTGGAAACAGTTCATGTATCGCAAATACTTTTCTTTACCAGCAAAATGAATGCCGTTTTTTAGTAGATCAATCTTTAACAATCATCGAAAAAACCACGGTCTTTTTAAGATTAAAGTCACATAGCTTAATTTGAAATTTTAAATACACATGAAAACTAAAAATTAACAAGTTCGGACATCTCAAAGAATACCAATGGAATAATTTTGTTAGATAAATGTACTTAATAAAAAATCAATATGAAAACTGTACTGGTCCTTACATAAATTCAGGTTTTAAAGTCCATGACATTTATGCTCGGAATATGTCTTATACATATCCGTATACATGCCACACCGCACATATAGAAGAGCCTTTCAGTACGAGTATAATCATTCAAGTTATACATATAAATAATATCGATAAATGTATTCAAACTTCGTACAGAAAAAAAAGTTGGGTGGACATATAGCCGGATCTCCACAAATATCCGTATACATGCACACCGCAACTATAGAACCAAAATGGGAGATACTAAGGATTTATATATATATATATAATATATATATATATATAATATATAATATTATATAATATATATATATATATATATATATATAATATATATATAATATATATATAATATATAATATATACTATATATATATTAAATATTATGCTCAAAAGAAATAAATAAAATATCAGCATAATACTCTACCAATATATTCATATAAATTCTTGTCCATACATTTTTATATATATATATATATATATATAATAATTATATATATATAATATATATTATATATATATATATATATATTATCTTATTTTATTTACTTAAAAATATAAAATATTTGTGAAATATATATAGAATATATATTATATAAAAGATAAAATATAAATATATGTGAATTATAAATATATAATGAATAAAACAAAATATATCAACAAAATAATATATGGACAGACTGACTTTGCAAATGATATAAAATAAATTTTGCTTGTAAGGATTAAATGGTTTTTTGACAATTAATTAAAGGCATCGATTTAATCAGTGGTGAACAAATGAATGCAGTCACAGCTGGTCAGATCAGCTGTTGTCTTAAAACAAAAGAGTTGCCAACTAGTAAATTAAACAATCTTAATTTCAAAATAATAAATAAAAATTGTGACATATGTAATTATTCGTATATAAAATAATGTGACTTTAGTCGTTAAACACTTATGTTTGTTAACTCAAAGAATCTTTACCATGTTAACCATCAATACACATTAAAAATTACTACCCTTACCCGCCAGAGATTATAGCAACTAAGTGTAGACCAAAATGCATTTTGCAAATTTTGTAAAACTAAGCTGTCATTGAGGATGGCAGTGCAAAGATCATATTAAGAAGAAAAAAAGACAATTAAATTTAGAACACAGCTTAAAACAATATTGGCTTTATAAAAATAAGCCACGAGATTTCCACATTAAAAATTACAATACCTTTATTGGCATTTAAAAACATAAATAAATTTACTTTAATAATAAAATAATAAAAATAAGGCACCTCCCACGATTACAAGACTTGGCACAACTAAAATACATAATAACAATCGATCAGACAGAGCAACAAGCGCAGTACCAACTGTAAACACCTTGATTGACTACAAATATTTGAATACACAAAAATACAATAATTTTACATTTATACAAATCCTTTCCGCCTACCAGTTTAACTTAGTCAATAGCATCAGCTCATTTAAAATAAAATTAAATAAATGATGTATCCACTTTATTAGTTTTTTCAGTAAAGCAAATATATATTACACATTCAGCACGAAAATTGGTATTCCTTTACAATCGAAACTTTGTTCACAAGAAATCTCAATTTCTCCCCTCTAAAATCAAAAACAATGACGTCACAGAATGCGTATATTCCATACCACACTATACCCAAAATTAAAATATTATTCCCATACACATTTAATATAATATATATATATATATATTATATATATATATATTTATATAATAATATATATATATATAATATTATATATATATATATAAAACAAATTACATACAATATAAATAATAAATGCGCAGTAACCTTATAACAGTAAAAAAATAAATAAATTAATAATAAATAATAATATTATATAATAATATAATAAATAAATAATATAATAATATAATAAAATAATAATAGTAAATTATTATTATTATCAACAGACTTGTGAACGACGACCAATCAAAACTTAGGTTCCAAAAGTAAGTCTTGAAAACCAAGTTTCTATTGGCTGTCGTTTACGCATGAAATGCAAACATATTTACAAATTTCTTTTGATGAGCCGCTGCAATCATACATCGTATACATAGAAAATGAAAGAGAAAATAGCAATGACAATGTTGGCCATTGCCTTTTACAATACATAAATGGAGGCAAAGTTATGTAAATTACCGTGGTATTAATTGCCATTACACTTTGGCCCACCTTTGAAGCAAAATGGGTACATTTTGCTTTTATGTACACTGTGATCAAAAAACATTGTCCCTCATTATTCATGGCTTTCCTTCTTTCCGGTAAAGCGACTTCTGAATAATGGGTCCAGTATGTGTTGTCGGGCATATTGAATCTGCTTAGTAGTCTGCTATAACATTATCTTTCCCACTTATGTGGTTCAAGATAAATCTGAATCTTTGTAAATATAGAGACCACCTCATTATTCTATTATTCTCATACCTCTTCTTATTCATAGCCGTCAGCGTTCTATGGTCAGATTGGAGGATAAACTCCTTCCCGTAGAGGTATGGCTCAAATTTTCTAATGCCCATTATGATCGCTAACGCTTCCTTTTCCAAAGGTTGAGTATCTTTGTTGTGTCACAGACAACCTTTTACTCCCGTAAGCGATCGGGTGGAGGATTCCTCCCATCTTCCTTGTAAAAAGGACGTATCCTAAATGAGTGCCAACAGTGACGTCCCCTTGTACCGTGAAGCACCTTCCTCCAGCTCTGGCATCGGCAATCATGGGCGTCAAAGTTCACAGCTTCTTTTAATGTCCTCCAAAAAGCCCTGTTGGTGGGTTTGGGCCTCCCACCTGCTTTCCGTTGCTTCTCCTTTCCTTTGTTAAGTCAGTCAATGGCGCTGCAATCTGTTGCATATTTTTTCAACAAAATCCCTGGTAATAACCAGTGGAAGCCCCTAAGACGGGAATCAACCCTTGTTTTCTTGTTCTTAGGCGCTCCTGTTTTCTTTCCTTAATTTTTGACGACATTATCCTCATGTAAACCCTTAGTGCCATTGCCAATAAAGTGGCCCAAAAACTCAACACTCGACGAGGCGAACTCACACATTTCGTCGGCCTGATGGTAAATCCCTCCTCCTGAAGTCTTTGAAAACAGTCTTATATCGTGATCATATGCTCGCCGCCAGTCCTGGGAATGGACGAATGAAATATCGTCCCGATATAAAAATCGAAACATGAGTTGATTCCATCCAGTATCTGCGCCATCGATCTAACAAGCGTGGCTACGGCATTAACCATACAGAACTGCAGCTTGAATTTAATGGAAGTGTCCCGTCCTCGTTTTGAAAAAAAAACCGGTTTTGGTAGCAAATCTTACCAAGGCCTTATTTTTTTATCTGCCAGTAGCCCTTTTGGCCAAGTTCAAGTTTTTGGTGTAAAAACTTGTCCTTTTGCAAACTTGTAATAAGGGTCTGAGTTGTTGTCCATGGGCTCAGGAATCAAAAGACCGTGATCCCTATTTTCAGGGCCCAGTAAGTCCGAACACATCTCTCTTACTTCCGCCCTTTTTCCCTGGACAAACTACGACAGGTGGCAGATAACGGCGGACGTGGGAGGGACGATGATGCCCATTCTGGATTCAATCTTAATTGGTTTCTTTTAAAGCTCCCGTCCGCGTGTAAATGTAAGTTTTGTACGGCTTCAAGCCCTGAATGGGGGGTTTGTCGTCGATAAGGTCTTATTGCATGATAGGTGGTTTTTGGCGGTGCCAGGCACATCAGTAAAAATCCCTTCATGCTTCTTCAAGATTTCCATTAATTCTTTCTTCATATCACCGGTTATGTCTGCGCTGATTTTGGTGTCAGACAATCCCTCTTTTCGTACCATTGTGGATTCAGATTCAATCGAATTTAAATTATTTTTCTTCAACAGAGGATATTAATGTTAATCTCCATTTTGATAGTATATTCGCATGGAATTGTTTAGTCTCAGCTTAGATCTGCGTTTTAATATATTCTTGTGCTCTTTTATGTAGTCGTGTTAACCAGTTCGTTTCCAAGAAAGAAATTATACTGTATAATCTTGTAATTGTCCTTACCGTATGACTCCACCACTCTATATGGCCCGCCCCATCTCATCAACATCTTGTTGCTCGAGGTCGGTAACAGAACAAGAGCTAGATCTCCTACTTCCAATTTTCTGGCCTTTGCACTCTTGTCATAGTATTTTTTCTGGGAAATTTGGGCCTTTGCTAAATTCTCTCTGGCCAACTTCAGAGTTTCATTTAATCTTTCCTGCAAGTCGAAAACATATTTATATGTTGACCTTGCCTCTTCAGGGTTAATGTCACCCGCCCAAATTTCATGTAAAATTTGCATTGGACCTCTCACAGTCCTACCATACAGGAGTTCGAATGGGGAGAACCCTGTGGAGTCCTGTGGAGCCTCACTGTATGCAAATAATAGTGGCTCAATGAACTTGTGCCACTTTCTCACTTGTTCACGTGCACATCTCTTGAGCATTCTCTAAGAGTTCCGTTGGAACTTTCTGTAACGCCTTGGGACTCATTGGATGGGTAAAACCGCTAAGAAAATTTCTGCTTTGATGTTTCAACATCTCGTTACATCTCTCATTAAATCAGATGTAAATTGTCTGCCATTGTCACTGAGGATTTCTTTTGGCACACCCAACCTCGTGAAAATTGACACCAAACTATCCGTCACCTTCTGGGCAGTAATGCTCTTTAACGGTACATCTTCAGGATAGCGCGTAGCGGCATCCACAAGTGTCAGGCACATACTTGGGTGTTCCTTCCTGAAGATGGTGTGAGATGCCACCGAATCAGGTCGAACGACCAACCCTTTGAAAATGGTTAATTCAATGATGGGCCATTGGCACAGAGGTATCCTTTTCACCTGAACCTTTTCCGGGCAACGTTCTTCTGGCATTATCGCACGATAGCAGTGCTTAGTTCGTGGTCCAAAATATATGTTTCGGCAGAGAAACTTGCCCCTGGTAAATTTTACCCATAGTTTTTCTTTTACCCCTGATGGCCACCGAAAGACCCTTCGTCGTGTGGCCATCTCATGACTTTTACTTCTGTACTCTTTCGGTACGACTCAGAAGTATAACCTTTTCCTGAATGGTTCTCTAACACTCTTTTAAATAACACACCATTCTTTACTGCATACTTGTTTTTTCTCCCTTTTTACCAACTACAATATCCTCTACATCATTCTCAATCTTTCTGTCTACTTTAAAACGTCTTCCCGATCATTAAATCAATTCTTGAACTTCATCACCATGGGTTATACCCCCTTCAACCACAGCTACAACATCTTTCTCTCCCTAACTCTGCGTGTGACTGTCTATGTCACCTCTCACCATCTCGTCATCTTCATTCAGCACGGTCTGTTACATCAGATTGCTTCGTGCTCCCTACCATCGATGTCTCCTGAACATCTACCACTCTCGTGTCCCTTTCAACATTATTTAATAGATCTTTGGGGGTTTTCACTTCGTCTCTTCCTGTAACGTTCTCATTTTCGGGTGAACATTTGCACCCACCCATCACACTTAGTGATGGTTCCATGGTTGGCGCGACATCTTATTACAGATGTCAAACGATTGTGGCACTGACAGCTTCCCTCTGTAAGACTCACTCATCTCCCAACTTGCCATTCCAAATTTATGGTTGGTTTGGTTAAGTTCCTCTTGTGAACCTTCTTCAGCGCTCTCAGCGATTGGGACCAGCATACTACTAATGTTATGCGCGACCTCTACATTACGAGGCCCTCGACACACGGTTGACTCCCAAGCGAGATTAGGCTGACTTAAGGGCAATGCTCCTTTGACATTCCCGATTACCAAATCATACACAACCTCCGGCAATACCGCCGCGGTTGTTCTCCCTACATAATAAGGGGTATCTACATCAATATTTGCAAGCGGAGCTTCGATCACTGTACCGTCCAACAAACGTATCTTCATGTTGTTTCCAACATAACACCTTTTCGGCACAAACTTCTCTCGCACAACCACTACATTACACCCGGTATCTCGGAGGGTTTTGACTTTAAAGCCATTCACCGTCCCATACGTTACAGGTAAATGTGACGTTTCTCATTTTTCACCTTCACTAACTCATCCAGGAAAGCCTTACGGCTTTCTTCAACCTGGAAATATTTCCAGGGCTCACTGCCGTTATCAGAGACTCCCCGGAGCGCCTCCCGGTGGCTCCTTTGTTTCTCTTTTTGTCTGCCCTGAGTTATTCCCTGTCCTACTACTATTGTTGAAAAATAAGGAGGGGCTCAGACATCCCTTGAGAGTATTGCCCCTCCTCCTTTGACACTTAAAGCACGTGGGCGCTGCCCTTCGCTCACTGCTACTGCGACGATAGTTCTGTCTGTCCCGCACTTCCCACTCCGATCCCTGCTTTCATAATAGTCCCTCGCGGTGCAAATGTTTTGAATTGCTATTTCTGAATTACCGCTTGTGGAAGTAACAAATTGCTTTGTTGGGGGATTAAGAGACCCCTCCTAGATTTGAAATTATTATTATTATGGTGTGCTTTTCTTCCAACGTGAAATTGTGATTTTCGTGTGTGGACTATTAGCTGTGAACCTCAAACGATGTGCTTTCATGTATCCTTCAGAACAAGTTATTATCTCTTTCTGGTTGTTTCTTTTTTCGACTCCCTTAAGGGTTAGGTTGCGAGTTTTTTTTTGGGAACCGTATTCAAAATACTTGTCCCACGCGAGAAAATTCGAACAAGAATCATCCGGTGTCAGTGTACATTTGCCTGCTGGTTAACCACTTTTTTAAGAAGCTTCAATAATCTCTTGTAAAATAACTCTAGGATTTAAATCTCTTCCGTAGGAGTTTATAGTTTTATACTTTGTAACAGTACCCACTTTTCCCGTGGCCCATATCTCTTCCAAATAAGCACTTTTAAAGACTTTTCATAGCTTCTTTAATTCCTTCAAACCAGTCAATCTTATTAATAGAACCACTGAACAGCCTTTGCTTGTTTAGGAAAACCTCCTAAAATTGTGCGCTCGCTTTTCCATAGGATATCATTTGCTTCCTGCTGCTTCTTCAAACATTAAAACAGATATTCCTTCAATATCGTTTTTCTCCCCTTTCTGCATCGAAGAAAGGAAAGCTTCAAACTTCCGGATTCTTATTAGCATGGGGAAGCAATTATGGCTGCTCCTGAGGCCATTTCTGTGATGCTATGCACTGCGGTCATGTTGACGTTTGTTTTTTCTTCAGCATCAAGCTTCATCTGAAAGCCATTTTTTTCAATTCCGGCCTCTAACTTACTCTTTTTGCGTTCTTGCCTTCAAACCTGGCTTTTTTCCTCTAACTCCCGCTTCCAAGCTTAAGCTTTCTTCGCCCTTCGCTCCTTTCTACCTCAAGTGCTTAATTTTCTTCTCCTCTAAAGCAGCAGCTACTCTTTTCTTCCAAATCAGCAGCCATTCTATCTTTTCAGTGCGCAGCGATTTTTTCCTTACCGAAAACCCCAGCGCGATGCCGGTAACGACCCTACAACATTAGAAGATGCCCATTATTATATTGTTGTTTCACAAAACAATTAACAAAATATATCGTTCAAACTAACAGAAGTCCCTTTTAACGACGAACACATCCGTTTTTCTTCAAAAATTTTTTTAAATTTGTCTCCTATTGATAACTCATGAAAACAAATTTCTAACCAAAAATTTACAATGTATATATATATATATATATATATATAATATATATATATATATATATATATAATATATATATATATATATTTATATATATATATATATATATATATATAAATTATATATTAATACCTAGTTTTTAAATAATCTGCAATAAATTGAACAAATCTTAACGGGGAAACTGGTGGTTTTACCTATAGAACTCAACAGAAGGAGAAATGTGAAATTCCGGAAAATCAACTAATTTCGTTTCCGCTAAAATTTTGCACCATAG
>JABUQX010131881.1:0-12500 GCA_015478945.1 Trachelipus rathkii
GGATATAATATCTACTTTATTTTTGTTAGCCACGGGGACGATTTGCCGGATAACTAACCTATGCCTATATATATTACAGCACTACACTACTATGACCTAATAATATAATACCTGCACTCATAATACTCATGAACCTATATATAACCTAACATATATCCATAATACACTTAAACCTAAACTAGCTAACATACGTATACTAACCTAACCTAATGTAACCTAATATAATATAATACTATAATATTATAATATAACGTCTAAACCTATATAATACCTATAACCTAACCTATTTAAATCATAAAACCTAAACCTATTAGTATATATAATATATATAACACTCACTACATACACTAACGTTACATTATCACACTAACATACCTAGCCTATACAACCCTTATATCCTAAGCTACACCTGCCACCTTAGCTATCATCCATCATAACACCGCCTTTATTGACTCATTACTATACATGTAGTTATACTGAAGTCATATAATAGCCTTTTGGTAAGTATATATTACGTGATGCTAACATATAAGAGGGTCTGTAGGTACCATATATATGACCTAGTGTATTGTAGATCTATCCTAACTTATTATCCATCCGTGGTTCACACTACATACTAACACACACTACAACCCATATATATACTATACACTTAACACACGCCCACACACACACAAATCACACATCACTAACTAACTACAATACATCACACACACTAACAATACACACACTAACATATTAATAATAATATATATATATACTAACAATCACATATATTATATACTAGTATAATATATATACTATTATATATTATATATATATATATATATATTATATATATATTATATATATATATATAATATATATATATATTATATATATATCATATATATGAGATAGAGAGAGAGATAAAAAAGAAATAAAAGATAAAAACCTACAGAACACATTTTCTTAATTTATAACTTAAATATTGAAAATTATAACTTAAAAATATATATATTTTTTTCTAGTTCATCACGCATACAAAAATAACACAATTTTAGAGATAACTAACAACCAATCTTTCTTTCTAGAATGTTTACCTTAATCACAGGGGGCGCACATTATATATTGAGAAAGATTTATTTTACTCACGATAATTTTTATCGGTATTCAACCTATTATTATATCGTATTTACCAGGTGATGCAATTATTCGGTCTTGTAGCTTTTTGCCTTGTAAAGGTTTGAATGTCTCATAGCTCTTGAGCTCTACAATAACTATATATATATTAATATATAATATATATTTATAATATATATAATATAGTATATAATATATAATATTACTATATATGATATATATTATATATATATACATATATATATATTAATAATAATATATCAATATATATATGTATGTACATTTATTTTTCGCTTTCTTTTAAAGTATAACTCTTTTCCCATTTTATGGAACTTCCTAGAATAATATATATATATATATATAATATATATATAGTATATATATATATATATATTATATATAACTAATATTAAATATATCTTTTTAGAGCATAATATTAATATAATATATAAATTATAATATAGATAAATGTAATTAATGAATTAATATGATACAGACATAATAAGGGTGCAAATTTATTTAATTTTTAAATAGAGTAATGCTTTATTCTACATCTTAACACCAGGTTTGAAGTCATATATCAACTTTGAAGTTCAGTCTTTTGAGATGATATCATCTTGATAGAGTTCATGTCTTTGATACTTACCTATATAATATAATTGATGATTCATACTTTGATGACTTACCATTACTTTTTGAGATGGTTTCACCGCAAACCCCTGAGAGTATACCTAGTCAGAGTTAATATTAATTAGTTACTACCTACTCATATGTATTATATTAATAAGCTGTACCGCGCTACACGATATATATATAACGCAGCGTGGATTCATTCACCTCGCAAAGGCTGGGAACAGACGCACCCGTAGGTGCGTAAAACCTGCCGAAGCCCGAATCTTAAAAACAGACTCAAACATGTTTTTTTTATATAATTTCACATTTATCGAGCTCGTACGGGTATCGCACTTAACGGAGTGCGGGCCTCCAGCTCATTTGCGGGGAGAGATCACGAAATTTATGCGTCCTGTGACGGAGCAGCTTATAACTAATAGGTGATAGACATTAATATTAACTCTGATCTAAGGCTCGGGGTTGGAACATACAATAAGATGAGTCATCTAAAGATGAATTCATATCAATATAGGTAGTATTCTAAAAATGATAGATACTTTATACATATCAAGAATGAGATGATGTCAATACAAATATAGTAATATGCACATTAACAGGTGAGTCAATTCAAATACTCAATACTAGAGTATCAAAAAGCTACTAAAGAACCAAAATTGCAATCACCCTGGAATTACAAAAAGGTTGACCGAAATATATAATATATTATATATATTAATATATATATATATTATATATATATAATCTTATATAATATATATAATTATATATATATATATATTATATATTATTATAATATACATATATATATATAATGAGAATATTTATTCGTTTATATTACAAATTATTATTTTATTTACTTCACTATATGATTATTTCACATTCTCCTTCATATAATTAAATATTTATTATATTATATATTATTATTATATTTAAATATTGTATTATCTAATTATTATTAATTAAATATTATTATCTATTATAATTTATAATATTAATTATTAATTAATTTATTATATTTATTATTTATTTAATATATTATTATTATTAGGAATCGACTCGGCCTACACGATGGTGAATCTGGACCAGACTCGGTAACATCATTGAGGTATATATGTAGCTATAAGGTGAAATATGTGTAGTAATAAGATGTATTTTCTAGCCACGGTATGAGCGTTAATGGATATATAGGCAGAACATTATCAAATTCAGTTGGCGCTAAAAGGCGAGTACATCTTTCTTCATACACGGTATGCAAAGGGAGCTTCACGAGATAAAGTTCGTATCATATGCATCTGCGAGTAAATTATTGTTGGCACCCTGGCATATGTGAGCAAAAGTATAAGCGCGGCGAGAAAAGGACTTCGCGCACTTCTTAAATATTTGCCTCCCTCTATTCGGGAAGAGCGCAGATGGCGTTGCTCAAGTCGGGTCTCGCTATTTGTTTATAAGTCTGATAATGGACCTCAGTGTTTATCAATTGTATGATGTCCTTCGGTGTGTGTGTTGGTGAGTCGAGGTGTGTTGCTCGACCGCTGTATGAGTCCGTGTGTGTGTGTGCTGTGGAGTCAGGTGGGTAGGGTGTGTGGTGTCGCTGCTCAGTTAGTGATGAAAGCACCGGATGGAGTAGATTTACAGAAGCTATTGTAGGAAATAGGTACGTCACTATGACAAGGTCGATGTAGATTACAGTTAAAATGAACTCCGATAGACTATAGCCACGAGATATCCCTCTAGCCACACAGCGCTAGCCCTTTCAGGAGATATAGGATGAGCACATCTAAGGCGGGGTGCAGGTCTTAGGTGCCACGGTGCATAGAGATACAGTATGAGCTACGAGGACGAGTGAGTGTTCGCTATGAGCCTAATGGTGTAGGGTGTATGAGAGAGTAGCGTCTGAGGTTAGTTAGGTTAGGTTAGTAGTTAAGGAAGACTTCACGTTATAGCGCTTATGGGTGTTAAGCGCTTAGTTTACAACGGTTAGCGTATGGAGGTGTTATAAGGTTAACGAGTTTATGTGTTTTAGGGAGTTTTAGGTCAGGTTAGGTGCAGGTTTAGGCTAGGTGTAGGCTGGTCATTAGCTATTTGTCCGAGCACTAACTATATTTTCTCCGCGCATACAGAGAGTAAAGCAGGATTGATCTCTCGTTAATATTGACTGAGACTAAAAGTAGTTATTTCAAAAACCGCAATTTTTACAGAGTAATAGTAGAGTACAGTTTTCGTAATCTGTAAGGAGTGCGGTATGTATAGTGTTTATCAATCTAGTTGAGATGGAATTGTCAATGTATAGATATATAATTAATAATAATATATAAATATTATTAATAATTAAATAAATATAGAAATCCGAATATTTAAAAAACCTTTGACCTGTCCTCAGATATCACTGAAAATTGAATTATATATATAATAAATATTAAAATGTATAAGATGGTAGAAATTGTTTATATTAAAAATGAAATCTTCAACGGATTAAGTATTAAAATATCTATACTAATGTTATGTATAAGCAGAATATGGATGAACCTTGTATATTTTATGTTGTCAGCCAGCAGTCACTTATTCATTATGGAGCTAAAGATATTGATGTAAAGCATAGTAAGTACCCATATGGAACAAATAATACGTGTAGTCAATATATAGCTTGGTGATATGAGTGGAGTGCTATAAGTAGGGCTGACCTACTGAAAATTAATACTGAATTTATATGCTGTATTTATTTTTATTCATAATAAATACTTATAGTTTATTTTAATAAAATTTTCATAAATTTTTAAAATAAAAGATTATATTTTAAAAATTGATTTGATAAATTAATAAAATTTAAATAAATAGAAAATATTAAAGTTAATAAATAAATTATATCTGTTTATAGTTCACAATAGAGATTAATACTGACGATCTGATTTAGGTTCAAGAGAATGTTCGTTTTAATGAAAACTTCTTATATAATCACATTGTTTATTAGCGTTAGGAGTATTGTAAATGATGTAGAGATATGAATGATTATATTCCGAGAGAGTTCTCGGCTCTCGAGATTTATAACACATAAAAATTGTCTAAAATAGATTATTAACCGTATATAATAAATGTGTAAAAAGAAATATGGTGAATGTATGAGATAATAATAAATATAATTATAGTAGTAATGAGATAAGAGTAAAAGAAGCAATACTGACGATTAGTGATAAGTTTAAAATTATTTAAGATGTAATATAAATAAATAAAGTATATAAAAATCTTAATAAAATTATAAGTGATATGTGAATAGTAGTGTATAATATAGGTAATAAATAATAATGTGTTATTGTGGTAAAGATACAAGTAGATCATAAAGATGAGAAATGAGAGATTAAGATTATATATTATACCAGTGACTGCCTCTATATATAGTTGAATACCGTGTTGTTGCTCAATAGACTCTTAACATAGCAATCAAAAGTTCAAATTAAATGTAATGAGACATTTAGTATGTAAAATATGTGTTGTGTGTGTGTGTGTAGTGTGTCGTGTGGATATAGTTGTGTGATGTGATTGTGTATTGTGTGTGTTGTACATATGAGAGGATAATGTGTGATGTGTTTACTAAAATAATATAACAATTAAGGCATTATAGAAGTATAATAACTACACTAAAGTATATAATATAATATATATATTATATAATAATAATATAAAATAAATAATAAAATAATAATAAAAATATATAATAATAATAATATTAATAATATATAATAAAAGTATTAAAACACAAATAAAATAAACATTAATGTTAATAAATATATATAATGTAGTTAAAGCATGATAATAACTATATGAGTTATATAAAGCAGTATAATACATGTAAGAATCAAAGTAACATAGTTAAATCAGGATTTGGATCTAATGGACAGTAAAAACATTTGATGAAGTTCAAGAAAGAGAGAGTAAGAGAGAGAGACAGAGAGAGATGAGAAAACGATTAAGAAGAGTTCATTAATTTAAGAAAAAGAGACGAATGTATGAAGTGAAGAGAAAGAAGCAGTAAGACAGAGAGTAGAGAGTTGAGAGAGAGAGGAAAGAGAGACACAGGACAAGTACAAGACGAGTTAGAAGGCAGAAGATCTGAAATAAAACTATAGAGGCTTCAGTACAGTAAAACTCATATACTAACGATTGCCAAGAAAAATAGCTTCTTATATACCCCCATCCTTGGCTCCGTGTTAGGGTCAGCAACCCTGGACCACTCTTTTGACATAAATGAGCAATACTTGTAGAATAATATTACTTAACGTCGTTAGAATATAGTATTAGAGTGATGTTATTAATAAAGAGAAATAGTCTATAGAGAGGTATTATATCTCGAGATAAACAAAAGATGATACAGTTAAAAGCTTCTGTAGAAGCAACTACTGTGTTTATAAGAGAATGACACTTATATAAATTACACAGACTCATACACTAGGCAATGTTAACATCTCGTCATTCAAAGAAATCATAACGACATATATCACTAATTATTCACCTCTGTGGTGTTATGTGACTCACACCTCTATTGATTTAGCTGATTTACTGGCTTTAAGAGGAGCGACATACAAAAGATTCTATATGTAATTAAAATATTGTATAACTTGAGTCCTTGAATTATTACATGCTCAGGCTCACATAATATGTACTATTATGAAATATATTTGTCCGAGGTTCACATATACTACAGATGGATGTGATACAGATATAATTATAAAAAGCACGATAACAGTCAGTTGTATAAATATATATAATCAAAAGCATACTAATATATATATATATATACCTACTCTATGTGCTTATATGATAATAACTACCTTCTAATTGATTAATTTATCTGATTTATATACTCATGAGCTTTATATGAGTAATGTAATGTTAATATTATAAAATATTGATGATGATATATTATATATATATATATATATATAATATTATATTAAAGCAGTAAAACATATTGAGTTATAAAGCTAGTTAAAAACTATGAGTTATAAAGCATAGTAAAATGACTGTAAATATCTCAAAAGCCTCGCTAATTCCCTTGAGTGATTGTTAGAGTATTATTATAACCCACTCGCATCTGATAATAGTGAGATCTATGACTATTCTTACACTGTACATATTAAATATGAATGATCAGAGTATATAGTAGAATTGTTTAATAATTATATTATTAATTATTTTATTAATTAGAATTAGTACAAGAAATAGTAAAACAGTATATAAATGCTAAACCATTTAGCAACATAGCTGTAGGTTAGAACGGATAAGTAGTGAATGGTATAAATGCGGCCGGTGCAGTAAAATCATAGATTAAAATACATAAATTAGAGTTATTATTATTATTATTATTATTATTATTATTATCAGCTAATATATTATCCTCTATTATGGATTGTATATATATGTGTAACACTATTATTAATTCTATTGAGATATTTTTTACATTAAACAGAGTAAAATTTAGCAAAAAGTTATAATGTTCATAATTTATTTGTAAATAATGAGTAGTTTTATTTATTAATTAATTTATTCATGTTAACACTAGTTTTTGTTATTAGTTTAAACTATATATATATATTATTATAATATATTCTAAGTTAATAAAGTGAATTTATTATTTATTTTTTATACTTATACTCTATTCATCTAATTTATCCTAATATTTCTTTATATCATATTAGATTTATATTATTAATTTAGGATTCAATTTATTCTATATATTATGTTATCTATATATATATTATTATTGAGTGCCATATTACTTTTGAGATTCAGCTTATTGAGTGATGTTTTAATGACAGATTAGGTATATAATTCACATTGACACTTAACTTATGTAACTTATTATGGTATTATTATTATTATATCCTATTCATATTATTATTATATTATGTTATTGAATTTAAGTATGCTGAGTTGGAGTTTTTATAATTCACATCTATTTTCATCACTAAATTATTCAAGTACTTCCTCTCGATGAGACCTGATCTCTCTGGAGAGAGTCATGTACAACATTCTTAATTTTTAGGAAGTGTAGAATAGGTGTTATCTAATATATAGTCATAAAATACTTATATATATATTGAGATATATAAACGTAAAATATTCATGTAATTTAGCCCTTTAGAAAAATAATCGCATATCGAATTCGAATCTTAGATTAGTAGTAAGATATATAAGTGATTTCATTATCTTATACAAAAAATTGAGTCATTACCTAAAGTATGTATATATTTAATATAGAGTTAACTACCTTTTCGTACTGAATGTAGGTACTCTCATCATTGATCAATGACAAACTTGTAGTATGTAGTGTGCTCGTGATGTATAAGATGTTGTTAGTTCGCCAGTTACGAGTTAAGTATGGTGTGAGCTAAACGTGTCTGGTATAAGGTTTAAATAACTACAGGATACAGGTGGACAATGTATTGTATAAGTCGCCAGTATGATAGTGAGTGTGATTGTATTGGTATTAAGTGGTGATAAATGGGCTAAGTAGTACGTAAACTTATCTGCTGACTTATGAGGTGTTTAAAATTTAACAGTGTTGGAGTGTCTAGGTAATTGTATCGAAATTTCGGGATATAGTCCTAGCGAAATGAAGTAGTTGGTCGTTGAGTAAATCGAAGGGCCTATTTGGAATGATGTGTGGAGTCGATTAGTGTGGCATAAGTGTCATAGTGGTGTGTAAGGTGTGATCGAGGCCGTAGTAGAGAAGTTGTTAAGTTTGTGATGTGGTATTGTTGTAGGTAAAGTTATTAACTTATCACTCTAGAAGCGGCAAGGTTGTTGGATAAAAGCAATAATGTGGGAGGGTGTGTGTATCATATTTAATTAGTGTTGGGTTGTTAAGCTCGCTAAATACGCGTCATATTTGTTCTGCTGAGAGTGGTAAGCGTTGGTCACGACTGTTGAGTGTGAGAGTCGAAGTAGGAATCGGAGGGGTGTCCAATATGTCTAGTTAGATGTTGTTGTTGTAAGGTAAGTTAATCCTACTCTTAAATTGCGGGTTTTGTGTGTGTGTTATATTATTTCTTGTCTACATGTTTGTGGAGTAAAGCTGATATATGATTTAGGGTCGCAGTGGTATAAACCACTTGTGAGTAGGTTGTTTATGATTTGTGGACGATGTGTTAATGATAATGTGCTCTAATATTATGTATGTAAGTTGTGTGGTTGTTATTTATGATTGGAGAGTATTGCGAGATTTTACTACACTACACATCAAACTCGCTAATTTCATAAATTGCGTTGTGATGAGCTATATATAATATGATATCGATAAAATAAGAATCTATATATTATATAAGTGGTTATATTTATAATGAGCATACTATAATTACAGAATATATATTAATAATATATTATATAATATAATATTATAATATATATATATATATTAATTAATATAATATATTATAATATATATATATTAATAATATTATTATATATATATATATATATATATATATATATATAATAATAATATTAATATATATATATATATATATATAGTTAATATAATATATATAATATATTATATATATATATATATATATATATAATTAATATTATATTATAAAATTGACTATATATATATATAAAATAATTAGGACATAAATCGATGTGACGTCATTTATTATCTAAAACACTTTTATATGGAAATAGCTATTTATCAAATAATTTTTGTATGACATATATTGATTACCAGTATAATGTATAGAGAAAGATTATGTTTATAGCATAATAAACATATATACAGTGCGCACTTCCTACGCATCGGAGCCTCTAATCCTGTTGTGCAGGTCTCCAACACACTTTCTCTTCAAGTCGTCTCACGGGTTCGAGTCTCCAGTTTCGGTTATCGTGATCCACTGGTAGCAATCGTCCACTTTCTTTAAATAACCGCCAATCTTTAATATGTTATTCCTTCGGTGTGCGGATAATTCGCATCAGAAGATAGAAAATGTTATGCGCAAGCGCATATACATGTATGCGCAAGCGTGTCTGTGCATATACAATGGCTAAGTAGTAGTATATAAAATGACATGTGGCGACCTTTCCTTAAAGAAGGCCCAAGGGGTTCTCAGGATACCTGTGAAACGCTCCAGAGAGTACACAGAGCAATCTCATATATATATATTACTATTATATACTATTACTATAGCTTTCTTCTATCTGCTTTTGCTATTTATTAGAGAAGATATTCCATATGTAAATGATTATAACAATGTATATAATATATAGTACATATTATATATAATTAATAATAATATAAATTAATAATATATTATATATAATATATATAATATTAAGTTGGAAAAGGCACAAATTTGAAATATAAGATTCAAATGTAAAACTATGGTATAATACTATAGGTATGAGAAATTGAGGAGAGACTCCTATCCTTGGAGAAGCATCAGAACAGATAAGCGTCACGGTGAAATGGAATGGTGATATATGATAGATACGGTGAAATGTAAAATCGAGGATAGTTATAATATAAGTAAGGGAGGACTTAGTGGATGATGTAGGAGTTTGATGTTGTAAAATGATGGTGAGTTAGTTAATGTTGTCATATGTAATATGCATTCGTGGATATATTAAAATATACATTCATAGAATTATTAAGAGAAATAAAACGTAAGGAAATGCGAATAACAGCGAAACATAAAACCGGTCCCAGGCTTGGATGTCAGGTGCGGTGCGGATGCGGTGCGGTTTGACGAGTTGCTGCGCGGTATCGGTCAGCGGTTCTGGCGGGCCTTTAGCGGTTAAGACGAAAAACTTATTTGAAAGAACACTCGAGTAACGCCCCTCACCACCCCTTAGGGGGGGGGGAAATCCGAGAAAAATAAAATAAAAATAAAATAAAAATAAATAAAAAAAAATAAAATGATTTCAAGACTTTAAAAAATAAAAAAAAAAATTTAAATTCTATAAAATTAAAAAAAAAAGCACTAAAAAACATCACCATGAAGGTTAAGCTGAGTATATCAAAAATTACGGTGCCATAAAATAAAAGCCTCATGAGTAGGTTCCTGCGGGACAGCTCTGCGGCGGCAACAATCGTTTACTATCAGAATAATCCCCTCATAAACTTACTTAATTGAAAAAATAGTATTTTTCAATAAACGATTTTGGGATGAAAATTAATAAGTTGGAAGGGTTCCTGAAATTTGAAGTATGAAATATTTCCTAAAGGCATGACGTCTCACCTGCCTGCATAAATTAGAACGAGTAATCAATATAGATATATATATAAAGCCAGAGTTAAATCACCAAGGTTATTCATAAGGTTAAATATATAGTTGAATTAAAAAAGGGTGTGGCCAATGACCTCTCTATGACTAAAATTCGAAGTTGCTCGTCAGCAGGTCGCAAATTAAAAAGGAGGGAACACTTGACCACGAAGCTGTAGTATTTTCATCTAGAAGAATCAAAGTATAGTAAGTAGCGAGAACTGCAAGCCCGATCCTGATCTATAAGCATATGTCCATCTTGAGAAGATTGAGTAGAACCATAAAGACTGATAGATCTCGCACGTTACCCACCAGGCGGCCGTGGTCTATTTCCCTGCGGAAAGACTTGAAGAGATTTACGAGGAAGGAGAATCAAGAAAGTATGATACAGGCAATACTGAAACTAGAGTTCACTAGGAGGGAGGAAACACTAGAGTAGGCACTTAGATGTATAATCACTCACACTAGTAAGTACGAGTGAATAAGAGGTAAATTAGATGAGTTACGAAAAGTTCTGTAGGAATAATGTAGTTCAATCTGAGAGCACGCAAAGTAGATCGAGATGAGTGAACGAGAATAAGAACTAAATGGAAGGGCACCAACAATGGGCAACTGCATCGAAGTACCACACTCTCTGCGATAAGAAAGTCGTGGCCGAGGTAAATCATAACAACTGATATTCGAGTTTAATCTCTGAGAGAGTAATAGCGAATTGGTCGCAAGTGAGATTGAGAGCAGAGGTAATAAGAAACCTGCACCGAGAGAATGAATGGATTTTCGAGGGTGAATACAGGGTATAGTAAGAGAGTAGAAATGTGTTCTAAATTTTATTATTGTACAAGATTAGCTTGAGACCTATTTAGGTATAGAAATATTCGAAAGAGAAATGCTAATTTTGACAACAGACACGGGAACAACCATTGCATGCACAAACGGTGGCCTAGGGAAAAAAGGCTATGGAATGAATATCATGTGACCCATACTCTTCGGGAGCCATACATGACCCGTTGTATAGGTTCAGAGAATAATTGGAGGGAAGAAATAGTAGGAGTAAGGATCACAGAGTAAGAGAAGGAATAGAGGCTTGAACGTCAAGACAATCGCACTGCAGATAAATTCTGAAGTCTCCTGTATAACGTCGAATATAATGGGGTTGAGGAGAATGGTAGTTTGAGGTGGTAGGAGCCGAGAGGTAGTGTGAAGATTAGGATCCAACAAGAGTGAAAGATTCAAGTATTTAAAACCGAGGTAATTGAGTTTGCCAGATATATATATTGTCACGAAAGGTAGTAGAATCGTGAGCATATCAAAAAACAGGCCTGTGACAATTCCGTGACTGAGAGCTACCAAAACTGCAATCACGCGGAAGAACACAGAAGTGAGAGAGGTAGACTGGACGTGATGCGCTAAGTGGATGATACTTCTAAACACTCCATTATTGACTTGCTGATCAATGGTGGGTAATACCTATCGTTCCGCTAAGAGAGCACGTAC
>JABUQX010131881.1:17500-25000 GCA_015478945.1 Trachelipus rathkii
TGTGTTTCTCTATTTATAAAAACGTGTTTATGCCTGAAGATAAAATCACCATTCTAGGTCGAGAGAATCCTAAACCTTTCACCTATGAAGCAATTCGTTGGCTTACATATCAGGAAAAAATACACAATACCAATATAAGACATGCTCGAAATGGCGGAGAGAAGGCTTTTAAAATAAAAAATAAATGGCTTTACCCTGATGGATTCGGGTATGTAAACGGAATAAAAACTGTTTTCCTATACCACGGCTGTGTATGGCATGGTCATAAAGACTGTAATAATGGAAAAGGCACGCTCCATAACGTATCGTCTGTAGATCGTTACACTCTCACCTTGAGGCAAGAGGAGATGTATAGAGAAAACGGATTTAATGTCATACGCATATGGGAATGTGATTGGAAAAAGCAAAAAGAAGAAATTTTATTCAAGACTCACTTGATCGATATAATACTATTATAAATAATAATTATATAATCATTAATTATATATATATATATATTAAAATAATATATAGTAAAAGAAATATTATATTTAACGTCTTAGTAATGATGTTATATGAAAGAATATATATAAAATAATATAACAGTAAAACTCATATTAGATAACAAATTTAATTGTTTTCGGAGGGTTCTGCGGAGGATGCCGGCCTGTTCTGCGTGGTCGAACATTATTATGCTCGCACCGCTGGTATCACGCTAACACGGTCAAAGAAGATCATGTATATTTGTGTATAGACAAATCATCGAGAGAGCATGAAATATCCACTTTAAATGACTATACTCAGTCAGGATTTATACACGCAAGTATGAGTTCAACAAAAGAGCTTTGAGTTTAGAGACACGGCAAAACATGTAGACTAAAAACTACGTAGCTTGGACGTATAATGTAGCTCCTTTTCGTATATATAGCGGACTAGCATTTAAAGAATGGAATGATCATAAAAACGATGAGATAGATTATATTGAGAGATGATTGACATATTATAATGTTAGTATCTTGCCTCCACAAGATTTGTTACTAATTCCTGTCCTCACCGTATATATAGCTGAACGAATCACATAAATAATAGAAACTAATTGATTTACCCTCTTATGGTGTTATAAATATGTTACCTATAGAGAGTTTAAGTTTGTGAGAATTTAGCCAATAATATAGATGTAGAAATTGAATACGACGCTATTGAGGTGTGTAACTAACAATCAACCTGAATAATCTAACACTGGTCAAATTATAGAAAATTTATGGTATATATACGTAATATACTCAATAAATATTGGTTGTAAGTATATAAGGTGACTACACTAAAGAAATGAGAGAGTAGTAGTTTATATTTAAAGAGATTAATGTTATGAAAGCACATTTATACGTATATAATAGAAAATGAGATAAGAAAAGAGGCATATCATAGTAGTAACTCATATAATCATATATACCATAATATTAGCGATAAGTAACTAGTAATCCTGATTTCGGAAAAGGAGAAACTTAAGAGAGTTTATCCGTCTTTTCCAAATGCGCACGCGCTGTGAGCTATCTCGTAGGAACTGTTTGTGCACACTCTCGGGTTTGTGAGCACACGCCCAGCGTATATGCGCGCGCACACTCTTGTTGGTACGCGGAAAAACACCTACAAGAGAAAGATCTAGTGGTAATAGTGATAACAAGTATGGGAACTATAAATCCAAAGCGATGTTGAAGTCTCTAGCGTAATTCAATAGGTAATAAATATGTTGTAACAGTTGTAAAAAACGCACTAGCCGAGCGATCATCATCTGCTACAAATATTCCTATTGCTTCATTTACGACCGCCTATGCTCGTATAAAATTATATGAGTTACTTAACAAAGTCAAACAAAGGGCATTGTATTGCGATACAGATTCTTGTATTTTTGTAGCTGGTGAAAACGATGGAGTTCCTGAAACAGGAAACTTCTTAGGCGAGTTAACAGATGAAATAGCAGATTACGGCAGAGAAGCCTACGGTGATTCCTTTGTATGTACGGGACCTAAGTCTTATGCGATTAGAATAAGAACAGCAGATGGAAATATAAAATATATTGTAAAAGCAAAAGGCCTTACAATCAATAAAAATACAAAAGATACTATTAACTTTGAAAAACTGCTAAAGCTGGTGTATGATCATAACTCTGAAATTAGTACAGATCAGTGTGAATCGTTATATAATGATATCAAGGATCTTGATGTTACAGTGAAGGCAATGAATGAAATACAGTTGAATGATGATAGTGAAGATGCATGCGATGATCTGCCTCATAAAATGGCTGCTGAAATAGATGAGTCGCTGAATCCTAATGCTAGCTTGCACGGAAGTAACAGAGGAGGATTATGTTATATCATACCTACTACAACTTTCCAGCCCGGAAAATATGGAGGTGTAAGTATTGTAACAGGTACAAAAATGATGCAGCATACAGCTGATAAGCGGTTTTCTGTCAGAAATTCTTTTCGAACAGCATCCTATGGATTTAAGGGCATGTTAAAGTCTATTTAGTTTATATATATACATATATATATATATATAAATATATCATATAATATATATATTATATATATATATATATATTATATTATATATATATATATATATAATGTTTTTAATTAAAAATATTTTGAATAATATTCATGAAATAAATAGAATAATAAAGTTGTTTTATTTTCCTAATTTATTTTTATTAAATTGTTTGTAGTTCCTTTGAGTAAAATGGCAAAAAAGATAAAAAAAGAAAAGATAGATTAAGTAAAGCTGGAGAAAGAATTAATCAGAAGCTATATTTAAATATGTGAGACTGTACCTCATTAAATATCCTTGATTACTTATTCAAGGTATCAATAATGAATAAAGGGCTATGATTTTATTATTTCACTTATTCTACTGATTGAATGATTGATATTTATATTATAAACATAAAAGAATAAAAGTTATAGTAAAAGCAAAATGATTTAAAATGCTTTAGATTATGTAAAACGGTAATTTTTGTTATAAACATAAAATAAAATAATTTTTAGAATGAAATAAATAAAATTAGAAAAAATTAAAAGTATTTATTAAAAAAAAAAAAAAAAAAAAAAAAAAAAAAAAAAAAAAAAAAAAAAAAAAAAAAAAAAAAAAAAAAAAAAAAAAAAAAAAAAAAAAAAAATTTTAACAAAATAATAACTAACAAACAAAAATATAAAACTTTAAAAATAAATAAGTAAATAAATAAATAAAGTATTTAAACTGAAAAAAAAAAAGTTAAAATAAAACTAAATAAATGATTATAACTCTCTTAACCTACGAAAAACTACTATAGAAACAAAACGTATGATACATGTAAACTATAACATCACTTAAAGGAACTTCTCTGAAATACATGAACTAACCCATGAAACTTAATCAAAACTAATATCCTCAATTATAATTATGCAAAAATTATACGAAAATATTAACAATATATGAACTCAGTCATATAAAATATCTAAACGATACTCCACCATATAAAATTCAACGCGAAAAATACTTGAAAATCGTAGAAAAAACGCTTGAAATCCCGAAAAACGCGGGAACTTGCGGCGAACGAGGGCTCAGGCTCAAGCTCCGGCTCAAGCTCCGGCTCTAGCTCAAGCTCCGAAATCGTAATCTACGGTTAAAAATATATACAATCGTACCTGAAAAAATAATAATAAAAATAATACCAGCATTCCAGAAAATAATAAAACATTCCAGCATTCCAGATTTTCCAGATTCCAGGTTCCTGGAATCTGGCTACCCGGTGATCGTGCGTACCTCACTACTCACGTGTTAGCTAAAACTCCAATAGAAAGAGCGCAAAAGTTGTCAAACGCTGCATTTTAATTTATTTTAATTTTAATTTTAATTGCCTATTTTATATATATACATATATATATATTATATATATATATAATATATATATAATTATATATATATATATATATATATATATATATTATATATATATATATATATACATATATATAATAAAAATATATAAATATATAAATATAAATATATATATTTGGATAAAGACCTGTTACAAACACTAGATACAGAAAGAAAACAGCTGGGAAACTTCGCGAAAGTGAAGAAAAAAGAAAAAATTTTTATGAAAAATAAAAGTTCTCTACAAAATGCTTCAATTTTTTAAACCAATTGTAATTTTTATCACAAATTAGAAAAAAAATTATTTATGAATGTTAAAATCTAAGGTTGAAAAGATAATAAGTGAATTTTGATTGATAAATAAATAATTGTGAAGTGGCATAATTACCAATATATGTGCTTTTGGACTCTTAGATTTTTGTTGAGGTTTTCTTGCCTTTGTTTTACTTGAAGAGAATATCAAGGATCTCCCAAGGATCCAGTGCAACTTGCGTAAAAGTAACAGAAGTATTTCCTAATAAAATTTAAGTAGCAAGTGTTGCTACAATCATCATCAGGAAAGAATAAATTTCCTAGAGGTTTCTACTTTGTCCTTTGCAACAGAAAGATGCACGGAGCTTTTCAAGTGGAACCTTATTAAAGTAATGAAGTAATTCAATAAAATTAAATTATCTAGTGTTGCGATCAACATCAGGATATGAATAAAGTAGTTAGAAGTGAAGAGTATCTTCAGACGAAGGAAGATTACATCAAGGATTGCCTTTTGATTTTAACTATAGGAATAGATTCGAAATCTGAGAAGAGAGGAGTGTCTTCAACAGTAGGAAGAGTATACATCAAAAAGTAACTATTAATTTCGTAAACAATAACATAAGTTTTAATTTAAGTTTTATATATAATTTGTGGAATTGTTATGAGAATATAGATTTAGGGTATTTGTTTAGGGTGTGGTTGTTTGAGCGGGGTTTGGAGCTGAGGTATTGGGAAGTGCCTCAGGTGGTGGGATCCCGGTAAGCGTGCAGCCAATTCAAGTGTGGGAATAGTAGAAAGTAGAGTGGTGAATAAGAAGGGTCAGGATACAAGAGAGTAGGGGGATAAGAGTTAGGAATGGGTAAAGAGATTAGATTTAGAGTGGGTTTGTTAAATGAATGTGAAAGAGGGATAAATGAGGATTTGAAAGGGAAGAAGTGGGGTTATTGTTCGAAGAAAAAAGGTTAGTGTGCTAAGGGTTGACCGACAAAGCTGAAAGGATAGAAGGAGATGGACTTTGGAAAATTTAAGGGTATGATTTCCGGGGGTGAACGAGAGAGTGAGGGCGTGGGAAGGGAGGGGTGGAAATAGTTATGAGGAAAGAGTTGTGGGATAAGGTAAAATGTGCAAATAGGTGGAGTTCCGGAATAATCTGTGGGTTTAAATGAAATTTTGGGGTGGGGAGGGCTGATAATGGTTGGGGTTTTTATATGCGGTATGCACGCATAAAGGAGCGAAGGCGAGGAGGGAGAGAGAAGATTTTTGGAGTGAAAGTTGAATGATATGTTTGGGATAGTTTTCGGGTAAGATGATAAAATTTGTTTTATTAGGAGATTTGAATGCAGGAGTGGGAAGAGAGGAGATGGGGGGAATTATAGGTCCATTTGGGGTAGGGGAAAGGAATGATAATGGAGAAAGTCTGTTAGAATTATGTGTTGATAGAAGATTGATAGTTGGAAATACTTGGTTCAAGAAAAGTGAAAATCATAAGTATACCTGGAAGAGTGAGATAACGGGGGGGAGGGCGAAATTGGATTATGTGTGTATAATAGAAAGGATAGGGGCAGATTATTAGATGTAAATGTATTCAGAAGGGGCGGGGAGGGGGATATCGAATCACTATTTGGTGGTTGCTAGGTTTAAAGGGTAGGGGGAGAGGTAACGGTTAGGAAAAGAAAAAAAAGGAGAATAGAAGTCATTAAGGTGGAAAAATTAGATGTGAGGCAATGTTAGGAGGGAGTTTTATGAGGGGTATGGAGGAAAAGTGGAGGGACGTGAGAGGAACGGAAATTAGGGAAGTGGAGGAGGAATGGAGAGGATGAGATTTAAAGAGACAATTTGTGAAGGCTAGAAGGAATGTGGAGTAAAAAAAGGTTGGGAGCAAGTAGAAGGATAACGGAAGTGAAATGGTGAGTGAGGAGGTAAAGAGTTGGTGAAAAAAGAAAAAAAAGAGGTTTTTGTGAAATGGTTGGGAATAGGAGAAGGGAAAGCTGGGGGGAATATAGAGAAGGGTAAGAGTGGAAGCAAAGAGGGGCGGTGGAGAGGGCGAAGAGAAATGCAAATAATGAACGGTGTAAGAAAAGGGACAGAAAATTTTGAAACAGGGAGCAGATATTCTGGAAAGAAGTGAATAAAAAAAGGAAGAAAATGGAGGGGTTAGGGGAGAGGGTTAGGGGAGGGGAAGGGAATGGATAGAAGGGGAGGATAGGGTGAGGAAAGGATGGGGGGAATATTTTAGAGGATTTATTGAATGAAATGGGTGGGAGGGATGAGGAGGATTTACAAGAGGTGAGGGGGGGGGGGAAAATAAAAAAAAAAAGAGTGGCGCAGTGAAGGGGATATGGAATAACAAAATGGAAGAATTACTTAGGGCGTTAACTAAAGGAAAAAACGGAAAGTCCACAGGTCTAGATGGAGTGAGTATTGGAAATGTTACAGATGGGAGGCAAAGGGGTGGAGGAATGGCTGTATAGGTTATCTTTTATGTTGAGGAGGGGAGAGGTTTGCCGCGAGATTTGGGAGGGATGGTTTTGTTTGGGTTTCCCTGATACAAGGGAAAGGGGATAGGGATGGAGTTGTGGGTAATTTAGAGGTATTTTGTCTTTTGATGTAGTCGACAGCGAAAGTGGTAGGAGTAATATCCTAATTGAGAGGGTGAGAGATTTAACGGAGGGAAAGAGAGAAATGGAGAAACAAATGGAGGATTCTAGGGGTGGGAAGGGGGTGTGTGGATCATATTCACAATGAAATTGCTTGTGGAGAAAGGTATAGAAAGAAAAGGGAAAGTGTATGGGTGTTTTTTAGATCTGGAGAAAGCATATGATAGACTGAGGGGGGGATTATGGAAGGTGCTTGGAGGAATTACCGTGAAATTTGGGGGAGTTTTAAGGGACGGGTAATATTCGGTAAAGGTAATTAGGCCTTTTAAAGAATAGCAGAATGTGGTGTGAGAGTATTGGAAGGGGGAAGTGAGATGTTTGGGGTAGGGAGAGGGTTGAGACAGGGATGTGTAATGTCACCGTGGCTTTTCAATTTATATATGGAGAGTGTCTGCAGAGGAATGTGGGGAAGGCGAAGAGGGGGTGGAATTGAAAGGATAGGGGTGGTAGATGGGTAAGTGAACTGGTAACTGAAACTTTGAGGATGATACTGCTTAGTGGCGAGAATCAGAAGGGCTGTAGTATTTGTGAGGAGGTTTGAGAGAGTGTGGGAACAAAAGGGTCTTATAGAAGATCCAGGTAAAGAGTAAAGAGTGTTAGTGTTTTTGATGAAGGAGGAAACAGAATGAGGGGATAGGGGTTAAAGAGATTTAGAGGTAGGAGGTGTAGTAATTAGAAGAAGTAAAGGTTTTCA
>JABUQX010131881.1:30000-38837 GCA_015478945.1 Trachelipus rathkii
AGGCTTGCCCTATCTTATTTTTAAAGAAACAAATTTAATAATTAAGAAAACAAATAAAAAACAGATATAAAAAATGTTAATATAATAAGAAAACATAAGAAAATTAATCTACAAAATCTTAAGGAAATATAAAACCAAAAATGAGCTATTTAGGCTTTGCCGCCCTATATACTCCTTAACTATCCTAGGTACATCGGCGTAGCTGAAATAAAATATATCGTATACCTCCAATGTTGTTAAGTGAGGCTAGCCGCCTCATGCTTCGTGCGTCATATTGTTGCCTTCACTTGCAATTTTAATTAATTTCTCTCCTCTCTCTTCATCTCCGCCTCTCTCTCTATCTTTCTCATAATATATATATATATATATATATTATATATATATATATTACAATATTATAGTATATATATAATATATATATATATATATATAATACTTATATATAATATATATATATTATATATTTATCATATATATAAAATTATTATCAAAGTCGACAATTTAAAAAAAGTTTTTACCCAAATAAAATGTTTTCTCTTTTGTAACATCCCCAACTAAAATATTTATAAGATTATATATTATATATATATATATTATATTAATAATATATATATATATATATATTATATATATATAATATATATATATTGATTATTGCCTACACATGTGAAAAAAATAATCTAGCTCGCTCACTGATATATATATATATATACTATATAATATATATATATAATAGTATTTATATATATATATAATATATATATATATATATATATATATATATAATATATATTATATATATTATATATATATATATTAATATAATATATATATATATAATATATATTTTTTTTACCAAAGATCTAATTTCCTTATTGAAAACATATTACTCATGGTAATTTTAATTATAATATTCTCTCATAACAATGTTTTTTCGTACCTTTTTGTTAATTTTATTTATCTAACTTCCAAATAAATTTCACAAATAGAGATTGCTATACGCTGACAACTATATATATATGATATATATAATATTTACTAATTCAGTAAGACAGTAACTAATAAGACTAAGATTAGCTGACAAGTGACAAGATAATCATTATCCTTTAATTTATGTATTTATGTTAATACTTATGTTAAAATTTGCGCGACCAATCTTGTAAAGCCTCCCCGGAGAAAATTGTCTGAAAAAAACACTGCTTACGACTAAAGCCGTTTTCGTTTTGCATTTGTGCTTACGAAACGTAAGAAAAGCTCGATTGTTTGCGTTCGTTTGGGTTGTTCAAAACAGGGCGCAAAAAATTCGGAGCAAAAATGTTGCTCACCAAACGTAAAGGAATTTCCTTAATTCATTCTGTAGGGTTGCTATTTCCCGTGCTTCCCGAATTTAAGAGGAAAATGTTAACGAAAAAATGTAAACAATTGAATTGACGTTTGAATTGATGGATGTTTCATTCAATAAAATTATCTCTAAATCTAATTTCTTCCAAATCGCTAAACTCCATCACAATAAATTGTAAGTTATTTGTAATGTAAACCATTGTATTTTTTTATTTTTTTTTTTATTTTGTTTATATCTAAAAAAAACCACTGTCGCTTATCCAACCAGCTGATTCCCCGAATTGTTTTAAACAGAAGTTATTTTATAAGCAATCGCGTTCCGTTTTTATCGCAAAGAAAATTTCGTAGCTAAAAAACTGGGTGAGCATTTCCTTATCGAACGTAAGCACAAATGACAAACACGATAACGGTCTTAGTATCCACTTCATGAGAACCAGGGCTGCGGAGTCGTAAAATAAATTTTTCGACGTCCGACATCCCACTTAAACAAAAATTTTCGACTTCCGACTCCGACTATCTACTTAACAAAAATTTCGACTCAGACTCCACTTCAAACCAAAATTTGCGAACTCGCACTCCAAGTCAAACTTCAAATTTCGAACTCTGCATACAGCCTTAGTGCTTACAGAACGTTAGGGTAAAACATGTTTTTTTTGTTTCAACTATTTTTTTTTTTTTTTCGTTGCTTGAGAATAAAAAATATACCACTTTTCCATAAATCTAATCTCAAATGCTGTACGGTAAAGTACCGTAAAGATATAAAGATGCCGGCGCAACACATTACAAACAAATATATTTACAGTTTCGAGACCAAAGTATAAACGTAATTATAATGCGAAATAAATTTTTATTTTTATTATAAACAGCCATTATAAAATTAAAAGTTTAATACTTTCAGTCTCAAGTGTACTTAAAAAGTTAAAATCATATACCTAATTACTTTGTCGTTATATATATATATATATTGGTTTAATATTAATAATATATATATATATATATTATATCTATAATATATATATATATATAATTATATATATATATATATATATATATACTATATATATATTATATATATATATATATAAATATATATATATATAATTATATATATATATATATATCTATGTCACCAAACCCCCAACCCAAAAAAAAAAAAAAAAATAGCCATTTATGGTTTAATTTTTTTTTTTTAATTATTATTTATTTTTTTTTTACATTTTACGAACCAAAATTTTTACAAGGACAAACAAAATGTAATTTCATTTCCCTTAGCTTTTTGTAGTTTTTACGAGATATGTTATTTATTTTTTTTTTCATTTTTTTTTTTTACAGTTTCCTCGTAAATTTGCCAGGATTCCCAGCAATTGATTATTCCTTTTCCCGGTGCTGTTGTATAAGTTTTTGATGATATGGATTGTGGCTCTTCTAGAGGCTGGCTATATATTATATATATATATATATATATTATATATATAATATTATTATATATATATATATATAATGAGAGAGAGTATTCTTATATTAAAAAATGTGTATAATTTAATATGGATAAATAAAATGTTATGAATATTTTAAATTTATTTTCCCAATTATAATTTAAAAATTTATCAAGATGGGCTACTACTTTTTTACAAGTGAAAAAGTACAATTTTAATGGAACAAATTTGTCATCTTCAACATCCCTCTTGTGTTTGTGTAACGGGTTGAAACATTTGTTACACAATACGAGTTAGGTTAGCTTATTATAGATTTATAGTTTTTGACACTCGTCTTAAAAACGTGTTTTCATGAAGTGTAAACTAAGTCGTAAGTGAGGTTGACAAACGCAGAGAGGGAGGTACGGCGTAGTGCGATGTGGCATCTCGTTCTAGTGTCCCGATGAATGTTTTACACAATTCCAGTGCATCGATGTGGTGTGGTGCGGTTCTGTGAACATTGAAATTTAAAGGAGCGGGGAGAAAATATGACTGATGAAATGATGTTGAAATGGCGTGCTCTCTCTGGTGCTGTGCGGCAAGTAAAATTTCGGTGCTAAGCCAACCCTAGTTGTAAAGTGTGTCTGATAAGAGACCTTTAAGAAAAAAGATTTGATTTTTTATTTATTCTTCATAATGTAAATTTAGGATATAACAAAGGGAAGTAAAGTTGCTTTATGAATTTCTTATATTTCATAATTATTACCTCCACTACGCTTTGATATTTTCGAACATAAAGTAATTAAGCAATAATATAAAAAAAATTTAGTAATTTTCTTTCAAAATCTTTTACCAAGAATAAATACTAAAAATATTTATGATTATATAAACTTTTTTTTTTTTTTTAGATAGGAAGACATATTTTGTTTTATTTTTTGACTGCAATAATATCGTACACGAGAAAGTCCGAAATTAAAATATTTATTGAATTAATCTAATTTTCAATTGAAAAGCCTAAACGTAGGATTGGCAGTTCACCGCACTGCACGGTACTGGTGCATCGGCCAACGCAAACCTGCTATTAGCAACCTTAAGTATACTGTACAATCACGGTATAACTACCTAATGGAATTTTTAGAGGCGGCATATAGCCACCTTTTTCAAAACTTATTAATAATAATAATTATTTATTTATATAATAATAATGCTTACTAAATACTAGCTTCATTAATTAACTATAATAACTATATAGAAATAAAAGTTTTTCAAATATTAAATTATAATTTTTATTAAAAAAATACATGAATATATATTAAAATACTTTTTAATATTTTTAAAAATAAACTACAAAATAATATAAATGGGTAACTAAAATAATTTTAAATATCTATTCCAGACTAGTTTGAGCCTAGAGTATCAAGCAGTTTTTATATATAGTATATATATATAGCATATATATATATATATATATATATATATATATATATATATATATATATATATATATATATATATATATATATATATATATATATATATATATATATATGTATATATATATAGTATATATATATATATATATATATATATATATATATATATATATATATATATATAGTATATATATATATATATATATATATATATATATATATATCTATATATATATATATATTTATATATATATTAATATATATATATATATATATTAATATATATTTATATATATATATATATATATATATATATATATATATATATATATATATATATATATATATATATATATATATATATAGATATATATATATATATATATATATATATATATATATAAATTAATATATAAATATAAGAAGTTAATATATATATATATATATATATATATATATATATATATATATATATATATATATATATATATATATATATATATAGTATAGTATATATATATATATATATATATATATATATATATATATATATATATATATATATATATATATATATATATATATATATATATATATATATATATATATATATATATATATATATATATATATTTCTTTGTTTTTTGTGCTTGTGTTGGCTTAAGTTTTTAAAAATGATTAATTGGCAACTTCTGGCACTCCAGAAGCTTCTGCTACCAAAGAATTTTTCGTCCATAAGCTTTTGCTGTTGAAAACACCTTTTTCAATGAAAATTTGAGACAATTCTAAAACATGACTCACTGAATCCAAAAATATAATTAGTTTTCTCGAGAAATTAGTAGATGTAATAAACAAATTAGTAAAAAGTTTTTCGTAATTTCTTAAAAATGTCATAATTATTAAAAATATTTTTTAATTTTATAAAAAATTTACCTAATAAATATTAAAATTCATAGATATATGCAAATAATAATAGAAATTGCCACAATAAAGAAAATACTCGAAATTCGTTGTTTCTCTTATCGAAAATTTTCCCCGAAAAACGGAGTCAACCTCTTATAAATGTTATATATATATATATATATAGTATATATATATATATATATATATATATATATACAGTATATATATATATATATATATATATATATATATATATATATATATATATATATATATATATATATATATATATATATATATATATATATATATATATATATATATATATATATATATATAGTATATATAGAGTATATAAATAAAGATATATATATATATATATATATATATATATATATATATATATATATATATATTATTATTATTATTATTATACAAACACTTATTCCCGCTTAAGCGGGGTAGTGGTACGTGCAGCTTCCCTAATTCATATTTTCCTTCATCTCGCCCTCACCCACCTCCTCCATTCCATTCTATCTCTCGCCAACACCCTACCTTCCTCCACCCTCATCCCTCTCTCTTCCAGCATTTCCTTTATTCCATCCATCCACCTTCTTCTTGGTCTCCCCCTTCCTCTCCTTCCTATCCCCTCCGCCTCCCAAACTCTCCTAACCACCCTCTGTTCCTCCATTCTCTCCAGATGTCCAAACCATCTTAACATTCCCTTCTCCGCTCTTCTCACCAAACCATTCTTCCAATCACATCTCTCTCTTATCACCCTATTCCTAATCCTCTCTCTTTTACTAACCCCACATACCGCTCTCAACCCTTTCATCTCAAACACTTCCAACTTCTTCCTGGACCTAGCATTCAACCCCCATGTTTCACACCCATATAGTACCGCTGGAACACATATTTTTTCAAACATACTTATCTTAAGTTTATGTGATAAATCCCCCCCTTTCCATAATTCCCTCAGACCACTCAATGCTCTCATTCCTTCTCCTACTCTGTGATCTATCTCTTCCTTCATCCCTCCTTCCTTACCCAAATCCATCCCTAAATATCTGAAAACCTTTACTTCTTCTAATACTACACCTCCTACTCTAATCTCTAACCCCATCCCCTCATCTGTTTCCTCCTCCTCAAACACTAACACTTTACTCTTACCTGGATTTATCTTAAGACCCTTTTGTCCACACACTCTCTCAAACTCCTTCACCAAATACTACAGCCCTTCTGAATTCTTCGCCACTAAGGCAGTATCATCCGCAAATAGTATCATGTTCACTTCCCATCTATCACCCCTATCCATCAATTCCACCCCTCTCCCCTCCCTCATCATTCCTCTACAGACACTCTCCATAAATAAATTGAAAAGCCACGGTGACATTACACATCCCTGTCTCAACCCTCTCTCTACCCCAAACATCTCACTCTCCCCTCCTAATACTCTCACACACATTCTGCTATTCCTATAAAAGGCCCTAATACCTTTACCTAATTTACCCCCTACTCCATATTCCTCCAGCACCTTCCATAATTCCCCCCTCTTCACTCTATCATATGCTTTCTCCAGATCTAAAAAACACCCATACACTTTCCCTTTCCTTTCTATACCTTTCTCCACAAGCATCTTCATTGTGAATACTTGATCCACACACCCCCTTCCCACCCTAAATCCTCCTTGTTCTTCCCCCATTCTCTCCTCCGTTAAATCTCTCACCCTCTCAATTAGTATTCTCCCATACACTTTCCCTACTACACTCAAAAGACAAATACCTCTATAATTACCACACTCCATCCTATCCCCTTTCCCTTTATACAGGGGAACCAAACAACCATCCTCCCAATCCTGTGGAACCTCTCCCCTCCTCCAACATAAATTATATAACCTATACAGCCATTCCTCCACCCCTCTGCCTCCCATCTGTAACATTTCCATACTCACACCATCTAGACCTGTGGACTTTCCTTTTTTTCCTTTAGTTAACGCCCTAATAATTTCTTCCATTTGTATTTCCATATCCCCTTCCTGCCCCACTTCCCCCCCCATCCTCACCTCTTGTAAATCCTCCTCATCTCTCCCACCCATTTCATTCAATAATCCTCTAAAATATTCCCCCCATCTTTTCCTCACCCTATCCTCCCCTCCTATCCATTCCCCTTCCCCTCCCTTAACCCTCTCTCCTAACCCCTCCATCTTCTTCCTTTTTTTATTTACTTCTTTCCAGAATATCTTGCTCCCTGTTTCAAAATTTTCTGTCACTTTTCTACACCATTCATTATTTGCATTTCTCTTCGCCCTCTCCACTGCCCTCTTTGCTTCCACTCTAACCCTTCTATATTCCTCCCAGCTTTCCCTTCTCCTATTCCCCAACCATTTCACATAAACCTCTTTTTTCTTTTTCACCAACTCTTTCACCTCCTCACTCCACCATTCACTTCCTTTCCTTCTACTTGCTCCCACCTTTTTACTCCACATATCCTTCTGGCCTCTTCACAAATTGTCTCTTTAAATCTCATCCACTCCTCCTCCACTTCCCTAATTTCCGTCCCTCTCACGTCCCTCCACTTATCCTCCATACCCCTCATAAACTCCCTCCTACACATTGCCTCATCTAATTTTTCCACCTTATGACTTCTATTCTCCTCTTTTTTTCTCTTTCCCTAACCGTTACCTCTCCCCCTACCCTTAACCTAGCAACCACCAAATAGTGATCAGATAACCCCCTACCTGCCCCTCTGAATACATTTACATCTAGTAATCTGCCCCTATCCTTTCTATTTATACACACATAATCCAATATCGCCCTCCCCCCCGTTATCTCACTCTTCCATGTATACTTATGATTTTCACTTTTCTTGAACCAAGTATTCCCAACTATCATTCTTCTATCAACACACAATTCTAACAGACTTTCTCCATTATCATTCCTTTCCCCTACCCCAAATGGACCTATAATTCTCCCCATCTCCTCTCTTCCCACTCCTGCATTCAAATCTCCTAATAAACAAATTTTATCATTTACCCCGAAACTTTCCCAACATTCATTCAACTCACTCCAAAATCTTTCTCTCTCCTCCTCCCTCGCTCCATTTACTGGTGCATACGCGCATATAAAAACCCACATTTCCCCCCCAAATTTCATTTTAACCCACATTATTCTCGAACTCACCTATTTGCACATTTTTACCTTATCCCACAACTCTTTCCTCATAACTATTCCTACCCCTTCCCTCGCCCTCACTCTCTCGTTCACCCCCGAAATCATACCCTTAAATTTTCCAAAGTCCATCTCCTTCTATCCTTTCAGCTTTGTTTCTGTCAACCCTAGCACATCCAACCTTTTTTCTTCGAACATTAACCCTACTTCTTCCCTTTTCAAATCCTCATTTATCCCTCTCACATTCATACAACCCACTCTAATCTAATCTCTTTTACCCATCCTAACTCTTTACTCCCCCTTACTCTCTTTTATCCTGACCCTCTTATTCACCACTCTACTTTCTACTATTCCCACACTTGATTTGGCTGCACGCTTACCGGGATCCCAATAACCTGAGGCACTTCCCAATACCTCAAGCTCCAAACCCCGCTCAAACAACCACACCCTAAAAAAATACCCTAAATCTATATTCTATAACTAATTCACAATATATATATAAAACTTAAATTAAAACTCTTCTCAGAGTTCAATATTGAATATCGATTTAAAGGTCCCTGAATAATTTTCCTTCTGTG
>JABUQX010131882.1:0-20000 GCA_015478945.1 Trachelipus rathkii
TAAAACAGACAAGCAACTGACTAATCCCCTCTTGGTGTTAGGTTACCACCTTTTTGATTTACTGATGCTTACTGCTATTACTAAGGTAACATGTAATGTTACTATGTTTTTAAATAAGATAAGTCAGTATTCATGTATGAAGTAGTAAAAAAAATGTTTATAATATTCCTTTACGCTCTTTTTCTCTCTTACATTCCAAGTTTTTTTAAAAAAACTTTAATAAATTAAAAAGTCATAAGTAAAAAGTAATTAAGTAAAATATGTTATAAATATCCTGTGTTTAAAAATAATATGAGTCCTAGTAATGCAGTTTTACAGTTTAGGTTGCGCGCATAATATGATTTTAAATAAAAAATGCTTAAGCATGAAATACATAATATCGAATGACTTTATATGTATGGATAATATATTTTTCTATTCGCGCTGGCGGGTCGCACCTGCGGGTCGGCGGGGTTCCTTCCACATCCTTTGCAGGGGAGGGTCAGGTCTGCCCTGCGGCCTGGTGGGCGTCAGCTTTATGATCTAGAAGGTTAAGTACAAAAAGATGAAGTTCAAACAGATGAATCATCAAATTACTAGGTGGTTAATCAAAAGTACTGGCTTCATCCAATAGATGACCATCAATAAGCAGTGGCGGGCCAACAAATTGGAGCTTCGAGGGTGTGTATTGTAAGTTGCTATTACAGTGTACCTGTGCGGTGTGAGTGTAAGTGTATTATCTGGGTCAGTGTAAGTGTCTATGGGCGAGTGTAAGAGCGTGCTTATAAAGTGTTACTAACAAAAGCTGAACTCATAGTCAGAGAGCATTCTAGCGAGAAATGTAGTAATAGTACAACCAACCGATTCCTCATACCTTATTAACTAGGGGTAGACACCCATATTAGGCGTGAACTAATGTCTACAGGCTCAGGGGAGGCTAGAAAAAGGCTGAAAAAAGTGGCACTCAGCTTTTGAGCGACTATCGTCGGCGACTCACTTGGCACTTCAATCGTGGTACAGCTCACTTGGCACTCACCTGGCACTCCACTTGCAGACCTCGTTCTGGCAATCTACATTGGCATCTTACTCACTTGGCACTCACCCTGCGCACACCACCTGGCTACTTACATCTAAATATCAATCAGAAACCACTAAATAGATCATCAACTGAAGACTACTTCTTACGGGTGTTGGGGGTACCATCAAAGCCATCAAAGTTGGGGGGTAAAGGGGTCAAAATTGACCCATGGTTCATGGCAAGCCGTCAAGGCGAAAGTATCACTGGTCAAATCACAACGGTTTAAGACACTTCAAAAAAAGGCTAGGGTAAGTCACGTAAAGGGAAGGCACAAAATATTACCCGTGGGTCAAAAATTGACCAATGGACGACCAAAGGTTTGGCAGTGTGTTTGTACTGTGTGTGTAAGTGTAAAATGTAAGTGTCTATCCGGGATGTAAGTGTCAAATAGTCGAATGTGGTATAAGTGTCATTGAGTGAATGTCTGTATACAAGTGGTAAACAGTGTGTGGTGTGTGTGCGCACCGTGCGCTACACGGTGTTGTAGTGTGTTGCAAAGTTAGGGTAGCGTCCATACATGCCGTGACAAGTGTAGGACGAAATATGTGACGGGTGGGCCCACGAGTGGGCAAAAATTGGCGTGGGCCAAAATTGACCCATGGGAAACCAAAGGGTTGGTAGTGTGTTTGAAAATTACCACAGTCGGGCACAATAATTGCACCCATGGAAGACCAAAGGGTAGGTAAAAAATTACCGTTGGGCTAACATAAATTGAACATGGAAGACCAATAGGGTAGCCAAAAAATTAACCGTGGGTCAAAATTGACCCATGGAGGACCAAAGGGTAGCCAAACAATTAACGTGGGCCAAAAATGACCCCGGGAAGATCAAAGGGTAGCCAAAAAAATTACCGTGGGCAAGAAATGACTGTACCATGGAAGACCAAAGGGTAGCCAAAAATTTCCGTGGGCCAAAAATGACCCATGAAAGATCAAAGGGTAGCCAAAAAATTACCGTGGGCAAAAGATGTGAACCATGGGTGGAAAAATAGGCTGGGGCGTAAAATAGTGAAGGGGTCGGCAAAATACGCACATACGGTTGCTGCTAAAATTCGACGCAAAACCGTTTGGCCGCACCCTCCTCGTAAGGGTTCGAAAATAGGGTCGTTGCCTAAAAAATTAGGGTCTGCCAATAACATTTGGGTTCTCAATACAAAACTTTTGGGTTCTCAAATAAAATTTTGGGTTCTCCAATAAAATTTAAAGTGGTTCTCTCCAAAAATTCAGGGTATTCCTTAAAAAAAATTAGGCTTCTCAAAATAATCGACTTTCGCCTAAAAGGACACAGGGTAGGTTAAAAAATTTGGGCGCAAAATTTGACGCCATTAGGAAGACCAAAGGGTGGGTCGAAAAAAGGGTCAAGGCCCAAAAAGGTGAGGCCAAAAAAAAAAGGTCAAGGTCAGGTAAAGAATTCGTTAGCCTCAAAAAGGTCGCGGTCCGAAAGGTGCAAAAAAAGTTACGTCCGCGGTGTCAAAGAGTTCCCGAAAACCTCCCCTCTACTACTAACGCCGGCTCGTTGCTTTATGAGTGTGAAACGGTGCGGGACGTTGATTAGTAGCAGGTTCAAGGAAAAAGTTGGAAGTATTTCTTGCAGATGTACAAAGCGTAATGTTCCGATTTCGCTTCTCTGAGGGGTTACCGCAGAAGCGGAGGGTATTCGAGGAATAGGGTGGTGAGGGAGCGATGTGATTGGGAGGAATGGACTGGTGGGAAGAGCGGAGAAGGGATAATGTTAAAGTATGGTAATGGGGCATCTAGTGAAATGGAAGGAAACACGAGAGTGGTTAAGGAGAGTCTGGGATAGGCGGAGGGGATATAGGAAAAGGAGGGAAGGGGGAGACCTTATAAAGAAACGAGGGGAATTAATGGCAATAAACAGGAGATGCTGGAGGAGGGAGGGGATGAGGAGGAAGGAAGAGGGTAGGGTGTTGGCGGGCGAGATAGACGAGGGTAATGGAGGGAAGGTGGGGTGCACGGTCGAGATATGAGAAGGGGGTGTGACCCCAATGAAGAGAGGCTTGTACGTACCACTACCATGGCCGCTGCAAGCGGTGAAAAATAGTGGAAGTAAAATAACATAATAATAAATAATATATATATTATTAAATATATATATATATCTATTCAACTATATATTATTATATATTTAACCTTAATAATATATATATCTATATATATTATATATATTATACTATGTATATATACATATTGATTATCTGCCTTGCAACGGTATATATCATTTTTATACTTTATTTAAATATAAGAAATTTATATTATATAAAATATATATAAATATACTTTATTATACACACACACATATATTACACACACACACATATATTTCCCAACTGTGATATATATAAATAAATATATATATATATATGATAATATATAAATAATATATATATACTATTATATTTATATTAGTATCATATAATAATTATATATATTATATATATAATATATATATAGATTATTTTAATATATATCCATATATTATCATAGATTGTCTTCCCAATAAGCAATATTAATTCTTTCGATGCTAGTCAAATTATATATCTGGCTTTAATAAATTTATATTTTTATAGTTATTTAATAGTATATATATCTATATATAATAATTATAATTAATATTAATTATATATATATATATATAATATTATATATATACTATATCCTACGATGATTGAATATATAGGTATATATACTACCTAAATATAAACTTTAATATTATCCTAATTGATTATAGATAGGCATATTTCTAAAACTTGTATGCTCGTCGTATGTGCGTCGACTGTTTCTGAGTAGGTAGTTAGAGAGAGAGATGTAGCAGAGTAGAAAGGAGAGAGAGAGAGAGATGAGAGAGAAGAGAGAAAGACAGATGATGAGAGAGAGAGAGAGGAGAGAGAGAGCAGAGAGAGAGAGAGAGAGAGAGAGAGAGAAATAGACAAAAAGATATTATAGATAACAAAAATCATTCCCTCACATATCGATACCTCGTTTAAAATAAATTTTCAAATCACCTCCGATATAAAATATAATTTCCTTTCGAAAATATAGACATTTATTCATGCTTAACAGGCTATGTATCCTGACCAAAAAAATTAAGCTAACACATAATCGCTAATTACAGGCCAAATCACTGTAGGACGCTAAAATTAGGACTGCACACGGAGCTGGCGAGCCAGCGAGCCGCGGAGTACCGGAGTAATTCCGGAAAGCCGGTTTCCCGGTGAGTTCCTAAGATAATGTTTTAATTATTCATTGCCTAATCTATAATAACCGTGAAAACACGGTATTCTGACAACCCTACTGATTAAAAGTAAATGCTAGCTTGAGTCTATGTTCCTTTTTCTTCCATACAAGGTGTCGAGAGGGCTAAGCATTATAATGTTCTAAAAATTGTGTTCAGTTTCTTCGGCTATAGTTTGGTGGCCCTGGGGACACACCTTGACTCCGGCTTCCCCAGTCATTCGCATTAATCCACTCAAACAATGTCCTTGAAAATTTCTCCTCTCCGTCTGCCCCGTCTCTGCGCCAAAAATATTTCTGCTCCGGCTCACTGGGCACTGCTGGCCGCAGGGGCTGACTCCCTCCAGCGATTCCAGCTCCCAGTACCGTCTCTTTCATATTCAGCCGATCTATTCTATCTGTCAATTCTTCACTCTGCTGCACACTCCACATATTTTTATTCTTATCCACATTTTCCCTTTCAAATGAAGTTGTCGCAACACGTATAGCTTAGCTCGAGCCGGGCTTGGAGATCCGCCGACATGGATATAAACTGCTTCGTACGAGTATCACCGCCCAGCGCCGCCCCGACTACCGCCCTACCGGACAAGAGAAGCACATTATTATTCCTTCATTACCTCACTCGATCAACATTCAATAAATTCTATTCCTCCTTAACCATCACGCCTTTCTTTTAACTTAACTATCCCAAATCTTATCATATTATAATATCCAATTCCGCCGTAAAAAAAATACAGATATTGCCTAAACTTTAAACTTTTGATAGATTCAATTTCTTCGATGTTTTCTTTCTTTCTCTTAATATCTTTAGTATATTAGTATTTACTAAATCCTATTAAATTATTCCTGAAGTTTTAAAATACAGTTTGTTGCGATGAATTATGATTGAGTACTGTCCTGCAATAGATTTTATGGGGGTGTGTGTTGTTTGCCCTTACAGGGGGTTCAATGTCCTTATATGTTCTTTCTATGTTCCTTTTATTTTCTTCTTTGTTTTATGAGGGCCGCTTTGGGTGTCTTATATGGTTTCTCATGCCTGCTTTTTATGTGGTTTTCATATGTGGGTTTTAAGTGAAGAGGTATTGTAATTTATTCCGAGCGAATATCGATGGATGCAAAAACACATTGTCATAATTACTGATGTGACTTATACTAAATCTATTTTTTCAAATTTATAATTCTTTAGATTCTTTAAGACATCCTGAAACTTTTGAAGGCCTTTAAACGATCTGATAATTAATTAGTCCGATATTATTATATTTAGAGTTTTTGATATTAGGATTAGTATTAAACATTATATTGACCTATTAATTAGTAATTTTTAAAACACTGTAGGTATGATTAAAATTTATGAAGTTAGACAACATAAAACAAATAAAATTAAACAGCGAGATCAAAACAACAACAAGATGACTCTTTTCCATCCCTAACCCTACAGTTCATTACTTACCTTATATTTGTCATTTCACTAAATAGCTCCTCTACTCATTATTAAAAAGATATACTATATATTCTAAATACTTTAAAATAAATATATATAATATATATATATATCACTAGTATATAAATATATATATATAATTAACGCTACATACCATATATATACTCATATATCTGTAAACTAGATGTATATATATATTCTCTAGCATAAGTAAACTTCTATTTCTATATATTCTATACCTGACTTAATAATCACATTAATCTGTTCTTTAATTATTATATAACTATTTTCGTATTAAGGGAGGGTTTTTCGGTCGATTTCTTCATTATAATAGTCGACCTATTCTTTATTCATTTCTTAATATAAGATCCATCAGTTCTAAGGCATCGACATTTCAATCTTATTCTCCCGCACCAATGCAAATCCAATTAAAAATTGTATCATGATACTCCATAGTTAAAAAGGAATAGGGCAGAAAAAGTACCTAGGCAGGCTGCTTACGCCTATATCTTAAATCACACGTCCTTTCTGATACACCGTTAAAAACCGGAACTAAAAAAAACCCGATCAAAAATATTAAACAAGATGAAGACACTTGTAGATATCGGGAACATTGATCGAGCAAAATCTCTAGTCGATCTGAATCCGTAGGGCCGAACAACAACCGAACTAAAAAACCAGCCCGAAAAGAAAAAAGAAAAATACAACCCCTTTCATACGAGTCACCCCTACTCAACCACACTGAAAGAAAACCCAATTTTCCATCTCGGGAAAATCTACCTAATAATATAAAGAAATCATCACAAAACACTTCAGAAATAAAATACCTACACATATACATATAAAATATAATATAAAATAAAAATACTATAAAATATTAAAAAATAAATAATAATACAAAAACGAAAACAAAAAAAAATACAAAACAAATAAAATAATAAATAATAACATAAACACACAAATCATATAGCCAATAATTATAAAAAAAAAATACACATCAAACAAACAACAAATAAAATAATAAGTAACAAATTATAAAATCAATATAAAAAAAATCAAATTAAAAAAAAAATATATATAAATAAATCAAAACAAATCATGATTTTTAAGTTTCTTCATACACAATCAAACCACACATTCACAACAAGGGCGATAACTATATGAACGGTAAAAAACCAGCCCCACAACGACTACCCCATACTAAAACAAACCACTTTGAGGTCTATTTTCCCATCCGGACGGTTTACCAAAACTCATCAGTAATCATTTATAAAAAACATGTTATTAGTATAAATTAATACTATAGTAATAGTTTAAGCTACAATTTTATAGTATTGAATACTAGGTTTGCAGGGAGGTAGTGTTGGATATTCGGCTAGTTGTCACCGTTATGTGTGGTTTTGCACGTTCTGTCCGGTTAGAGGTAGATGGTTCGGAGGTTGTGGGAGCTAGCCTAGGGGTATGTATAAGTTACTCGCAGGAATAAAAAAGAGAGAAGAAGGAGTATGGCGTAATTTTAAATAGATATGACGTACTAAATTTTCCATGACGGAGTTGAAGAATTTGACTAGTAACCTTGATATATTGTAACGTTTATTTTTCAGTAACTATAATAGACAGAAATAACAGAAAAATCAAGATAAAAGATATAGAGTATATACAACAAAATAACATAATCTTTAAAGCCATTTGTTTATTATTTCTAAAACCGATTTTTTATATAGTCAGTGAAAAAGTCAAATTAAAAAAAAATAGGAATACTTTTTAACCATAAGCATGTTCAATTTAAATAATTCCCATCGCACCAAGCAATTTCAAATTATATGAAACCTTACCGTGGCGCTAGAATCAGCCCTTAATGTAAGCCTCCCCTCCGCTTAAATTATACGCGACAAAGTATTTTTGTAAATATTCTATACAAGCCTATATAGACGTAAGAACTTATAGAATATACGTACCCATCAGTTTCTCCACCGATTACACTCGCACTCCCTAAGTAAGCAACCAATAACAGCAATACTATCTCTTCACGTAGCTTTACCACACAAACTTAAAATTAAAAACAGGATCTCCCTCAACTCCCCTTACTACTTTAAACACGGCTGAAGTATAAACACTTCAATGGAGAAAAACTTTTTACTTAGCCTTCCTTCAAGAGATTCATCGTTGAAGGCGACATAATTCCTCGTATGGCGCGAAAATTCGGCAAAATTTGGCGGCTGCTTAGGCGTCTCTCTTAGACGTGATATACTGACTTTTCCATAGCTCTTGTCGCGTACCGTACTTTCCACATAGTTTAGACTATTTCCCGGCCATCAAGATTTACCTTATACCGTTGATAATTGCTTTGCCCAATCTGATTCAGCCTCTTTCCTGTCATTCTGCCCATGGTGGTTTTCTAATATTGATTTCTTGTCCGGTATTCGTGGATAATCTTTTTTATTCATCCTCTTTCAACCTATCTCCAGCATGTACAAGTGTAGCCACCCCACGCCCTAAATATACAAGGGGCGCGAGCTGGGGCGCACTTTGGGAGCACATTGGTGTGTGGTATCCCACGGTTCCCCCTTTCTATCCCTCGTTCCCATTTTGATTTGCATTACCACAGGTCCCTACTTTTACTTCGATCCTTTTTTACCAGCATCATCATTATATAATATTTATTTATAGATATTTCACTATATATTAATAATAATACTACATCAATATACTATAATATATATATATAATATATATATATATAATTCTTATATTATATTATAATAATTATTATATAACTAAACATCGTATACGCTACATATACTTAAAACATCTAATACATAAAAACCGCATTAACATTACATATAATGTATAAATATAACTTAATATATTATATATATATACTATACGGGTATATTATTATATACGTACCTATACCCCTATATATAGTATACTTATATGAACCCTTCACCTATCTATAGGCGACGACTGTACTTTGAGTATAGTCAGTGGTCGGTGTCGTGGTTCTAATTCCTATAATAGTATACTATAGGTATATTTATGATATAGTATACTGCCTAACACTACTCCTCAATCCGCGGTGTCCTACGCCTACAATAGGTCTATTACTACCTCACGAACGTGTAGTTATAGATGTAAGATATTCATATCACCTTTACTCATATATAGCCTATACCAGTGATTCCCCCTGTACTATATTGTCTTATTAGTATTAACCTAATAATATTATCCTTTATTACTAGGACGGGCTTACTCAATAGGCACGGACCCTACGTTTCCAGTACGTATACGCCCTAGCCCGCCGTATGCACTAATGGGGTGTATCTTATGTCTGCCCTTAACGTCACTTTTACTATCGCATATATTACTACTACTCCAGCATTTCTGGTTAAGTGATTCGGTATCGGCTATAATAACGTTATATATATTACACTACTTGGAGTAGTACTATAGCTATACCCTACATTCTTTACTTAACCTAGATATATAATACCCCTTGAGATGTTTATCATCATATCTCTATGTTGTCCGATGTCTCCTACATTACACCTACTAGCCCCTACGTATCACCCGCTCTATCCACACGTATACTAATGCCCCCCTCTCCATTATTTTACCGTATACTACTAACTGTTATCAGCTCCGTTCTCCTGATTACCGTTTATCTTCCTATACTCTATATGTAGCCGCTATTCCGCAGGGGCGTCCGACCCCGCCTTGTTGGCTGTGCTTTCAAAAACAGCTAAAAACCACGTGTTTTATTATGCTTTGTTTTACTTGTTGTTTGTTTTTTTTGCCGTTTTTTTCTACTTAAAAAGTAATAAAAGGGTGCTCTAAATGAAAGCATATGTCTAATATATCCTAATTACAGTACTCGACTCTTGTTAATATAAATGGGAGAAAAATATGGAGTAACTTTCAGTCTAAATAAGAAAAAATATGATAATTAAAGTATTAAGAAGAGCCTCCTTATTTGATTTGCTTTACTCAATACTTTGCCTCCCTGACTATTACTGATCATTTCTTTTAAAGTAAAAGAAATATCTTTTACGCGATTAGGTTTTTCCATCTAAAGTTTAGTATTTTTAGACTAATGTTTCAGAGATCTCTGCCAAAGGCAGTATCTTTTTATTTTTTCCCTGTTAACTTTTACTTAAATATATTTTCGTTGGGAATGTTTTACCATTTGTTATTGTTCGGGTTTATTTCAGTTCGTCAGCTGGATTCAAAAACCAATGATGTTACGATAGATAATGGAATAAGTAATTTTTTTTACCCATACCGCAGTGCCCTATTTATGAGGACCCTAGTAAGTATTTGGTTGATATAGGGCTTAAATTAGTCAATATAACTATAACAACATCGATGTCATAGTAACACGTATATACCTTAGGGCCAGTTTCTTTTTTCTTATATAGGATCTATAATATTGATACTATACCCTATATATATACGCTATATATATATAATATATTCTATATATACATACTATATACCCTCTCTATTATCCACTGCTTATGCGGTTCTGTTTTATACACAAATCGGTTAGCTTTGAATTTTTTTTGTGTTTTTGTTACTATATTCGCCCTAGCTCATATGTGATTATCCCCATGATTTATAGCAGTGTAAAGCGAACGATTCGGAGATTGAAGAAATTAATTGTAACATAGCTATCGCGTGGCACCAGTTTACGTTTTATAAAACGGAATCCGTAAACCTCAATTAAATTCTTTTTGTTTTTTTTTTAGAACTAAAGGAAAAAAATCCAAGGGTAAGTCCCGCAAAGATGGGCGAGGGCACGATGTCCGGGAGGCTCCTCTCGCTCTTTACGTCGGGGGAAACGACAGGGTAGGAACTACTTACTCCCCCTTCCCACAGACACCGGCAGGGTCCTCCGGAAACCCCCCGCTCGCTTTGGTATTCCCTGTGTCGCGGCGGGTCACTCCCTTCCGCCCTCCCGCTTCCTGGAGTAGTATCGTCCCACCGTTCGCGCTCGAGCCCCTATATTTTTTTTTAAATTTATTTATCTTGTCCTGTAATGATTTTTGTAATAAAAGCTTGTATACAACACTCGCTGATCACTCCAAATATGTAATCTGGTTTTTCTGTAAAACGTGTCCGTATTGAAGCTGTTTCGGGGAGATCCAATTTCGAATTTTTAAAAACAATACTTACTTTGATTATTAAATTGTGTTTTTAAAAATTAATTTAAAAATATTCGACTTTTAGCTAATCATGGGTCCGCTCTACTTTCCGGAACTGGGAGATTTTCATTGTGTTGGTAATCATAATTATAAGCAATATATTATAAATAAAATAAAAACAATAAAAACATTACAAAAACAATCACCCAAATGTGCTAACAAAGCTAGATAGTACATAATATATAATATTATATATATATAATATAGTATATACCTATACGGTAGTCATATTTTTACATATAAGATTTAGCGCTAGTATATAATAGTATAGTAGTTGTGTCCTATTTGTATATATATATTAGATTGTGCTAGACTATCGGTGGTTAATGTTAGATAGGTGTGGTGTCATGGATGAATCTATGATTGACTGGTATGATCGGCTATATGATATTGTTTATAGTTAGTGGGTATATAGTGTGGTGGGTGTAGTGTATATCGGGATAGTTGGGCTGGGTATATATATATTATACGTAGTATAGGGTATTATTTGGGGTGTTTAGATATTGTTGTGTGGCGCATATTAGTACGAGTTAGCAAGTTGATATATACTATATTATATTAGCGTATAATATTATATGTATATGTATATATATATATTAATATATATTATATATTATAAGTATATAGTACAGGTAATAAAGATATATTAGTAGGCTGCCAGTGGATAAATCGCCGGCCAGAGGCGTTGAGCTAAATTGCAAAGTGCTGTGGTGTGTGTGAAATTTGAAAACCAGGGTCTTATATTACACTGCGGTTGACTAGGGGCTCGCCTATAGCAGAGCTTGCAAAATTTGTGCGCAAATTGAATAGGTAGTTGGAATAAAGTAGATAAAGTCTGGAGTGTATGTCCAACTGTACCTAATCGGATTATAAGTGTATCGAGGATTGGGGAGTTCATGGAGCAGTTAACCTGTGTGCACCTGGGTCCTGGGAGTTGCGCGCGCAGGGTAATAGAGAGGAGACTTGTCTGAATTCACGAAGTCGCCGGAAACCGGCCCGTCTGTTCCCCTACAGCTCAACAGGAATGGAGGGTAATCATGATGTGGGGTAAAATTCAATAAGAGCAATGCATATTCACTGAAACGTCAGATAACAATAATTGATTTATACAGCACGAGTTGAATCGGTCAAACCATTTTCGAAGGCATAGAATAAAGTTGGACACAGAGTATAGTGGTAAGGGGAGTGGCGCCAGGCAAGAGTAAGAGTGAGTCGTCTCTACTATCGCTATATCTTAGTACTCACGGAACTATCATAAAAGGAAAAGAGTATCTAAGTGTGGACACCACCGCCGATATGTGTTCATACTCCTATTACAAAGGGGGGAAACAACGCAAATATGAAGAGTTACATGAACTTTATAACTCGGGGGGGGGGGTGAGAATGAAGTTCCCGAAGGAAGTCTTGGAACATCCCATGTCCTACAAACTTGTAAGAAAGAGCCTTTAAAAGCTACGCTTGAAACTTTCTTTTTTGGAAAAGTGGATGGCCCAGTGGATAAGGCGACCGGTTACTGTTAACTCAGCGACGCCGGAGGTCCGTGTTTCGAATCCAGCTATGAGTGGAGTAGTAAAAACTCTCCTTTGACTTATTTAGGAGGTCTTTCTAAGATCGGGATATAAGAGAAAATTTTTAAGAATATGGAGAGAACAGTTAAAAGAAGCGTTAACGAAACTGCAGTATTACAAGAGTATATTTAGTCTGTGTGGCTATAAGATTATGCGGAAGTGGTTTAGCAAAGTATGGAGGAGGAGCGAGTTATTAGAGCGCATTGAACAACAAGAATTGCTGTTTCTTTAACACTAGTTGTACAGACTGATAATATGTTCGAGAAAAGATCAGGAAATCTGTTTGATTCAAGACTACCCGGTACCCCCCCTCCGCCAACTAGACGTCATTTTGTTGTTTTTGCTTGTTTGAACGGTCAGTTCTGCCATTTGGCAATATTTGAAGTAGGAGTTAATCAAGGGTGGGGTACATCGCCTAAGAGTGCAGAGAGAAGGACAACAGTAACAAATAGGTGAGTTATTACTGGGTGTGGCGGCAAAATAGAAAATATCAGAATTTGGCTGAACTACTTATGAATAGAATTTAAAGAAGAATGGGAAAGAGATGGGAATTATATTGACCATCTATTATATAATTTTATATTTAGAAGATATAGGTATATTTAGGTATATATATGACGTAGATATTGGTATAAGCCTAGCTTTATTATATTTTAGGAATTATATCATATTATATATATATATATAATATATATATATATATATATAGTATAATATATAATATATATATAATAATATAATATATATATATTGGGTCAGCATCCCGAAAAGGCCAGGCATCAGTTAACTAAAAAACTATAACAAGTACAACTTTTTGAAATATCATTTTATTGAATTTATACAAGACCATTTTTACCCCGGAAATTAAAATTAAAAACAATAAAAATATAGTCAACGCTTTTTAAACAAATTAAAATTGTTAAAAAGGTTCGTTCGAAAAATTCCTAGTTTTTTGATAAAATTCAACAGATGCCCGCTTACTTCGACTGAGGGACGGATAAGGGGCCAAATGTTGAAGATTTTTTCTTCTTAAAAGCGGACGAATACCCAACGGGTAAAGTGTTGCAATGAATGATTTTGGATAGAGTCGGGTTTCTTCGGCCTCTAGACCTGGGGGGCACGCCACGGTGGGTCGACTTTCGTCCCCCTCTGTCCATACTCCGTCGCTTCGACAACCTAAAGAATGATAATACAAAAGAACACAAATAATCATTATGTTCAGTGCCGGAAAAAAACGGGTGATTTGGTACACTTTGTGGTGCTCGTCCGAGACTCGGACGCAGCTTTCATAGCTCAATTTCAGAGTTTGCAATCTGTCATATCGTAGGTCTAACGATATTACTTTAAAATTCATTTAAGAAGTTATAAACATGTGATTTATTTTCAAAGTATAATAACTTTTTTTTTTAAGATTTCCTCCGAGTGAAATTTACTTCCTCATTGCATGTTATTATATTTTCTGTGATGTATTTACGTTTAGTCTTATTCTCAGTAGTACATCTGCCGAAACTGCTTCGGGATGCCTGGCCTACTATATATATATATACGTTAGGATACTTAGCTAAGGTTATAATATATATTAGTATAGATATATAAGGTATTTTATTATAAGTTCGTCTGGTTATCGTACTAGTATATAATATTCTATTGTTGGGTGTGTTATACTATATTCTTAGTATTATATTAGTATATATATTAACACCCGACTTGATGCAATTAGCTCATCTATATTGAAGCAATTAGCATTGATTTTGAAGCAATTAACATTGATCGAACAAAATCAAGTACAACAACGCGGCGCTGAATAGACGCGAAAAAAAAATTAAACTTTTATTCTGGGAAACATGGAATTCAATCCCAATATTGTCAACTCTTAGTTGGTGAATTTTTGGCTTTTATTCGGAGAGGAAATGGAAAAGTGAAATGATAATTATTCAAATAAATATATAGATTTGTATACGCATGCATATATAACATTGTTAAATATAAGTTAAAAACCAGTTTGCCTTTTAAATTTGTTTTTTTTTTTTTGTCATCGCGGTTCAGTCTTATCTCTGCGCCGCTCCATCCTCCATATAACACTAGGGTCGCATTGTCATGGAGTTTGAATAGCACATGGGTTCTATTAAATAGTGAAAATACAGAATGTGAGAGCTCAATTTTCATACTATATGTCTGTAAATATCTTTTACGTACTACGAGTTAATGGTGAGAGGAATTTTAACGAGACGTAATGATTGTGGTAACAAATCAACAATAGAACGGTAAATTTTTTTAATCTTTTATCCTTTTATCCTAAAGATTTGCGTTCTTCTTATCATTTGTTGTAACGCTCGCGCAAAAAAGAAGAAATTAATATTTATTAATTTTCAGGCGGCATCCGGGCTGTTGCCCGAGGTGCCTGCGCGCTGGCAGCTCGGCGTCTTGACAGTGGCGATTATCTAGCAACGTGTATGCCAACCTGTTCCCCTAGGTCGCCTCTCGTGAATTCGTTTAATAACAAATATAAGTTGGTCATGGGCGTCTACATTCACCATCATACCACAGAACTTTACGTACAATACATATTTTTCAGAATTGTAAACCACTGACAATATAATTGTCCGGGCAGAGCTGGTACGGTCATTCTGTTTGGTATAAGCTTAGGATAGTGAAGCCACGAAAAAATAATTAAATTGATATTGCTAGTAAAATGCTGCATTTTACACTTTTTTTGGTTAATTTTTAATTATAATTTACCATGAAAATGAAGTAGGAAACATTTACAGGTCATGAAGATAAGTTCTGTGTGTTATTTTCTTGTTTATTTTTTATATATTTTTTTCCCTTCATGAAGTTTCATTTCAATTCTGAAAAATGATCCTCGCTCGATTAATTTTTTTGTGCGTAGAAAATTATTAACATGAACTCCCTAAACTATACGTAATCCAAAGCAGCCTTTCACATCCACACCGGGGGTTAAACAATAGTAAAAAAGAAAGTCTTTTAAAACCTTATAATTCTAGCGTAAACTATTCATTAAACTCCCATTTATCATTAACGCTTTGTACCTTAACCAGTAATGCACTAGACCCTCAATCTCAACGGATTTATTTTGATATATTTCATGAGTATTTATTTCCGATTAAGAAAAAACACTTCTGGCACCATGCGGCGTCAAATTGTACATCTTTTCACAGTTTTCTACATTTTAAGTGTGTTTGCAAAAACCAAAAAAAAAAATATTAACTAAGCCTTAACATGGAAAGTCAGATACCACGCCCACATGAGCCTTTCTGTTTTTTCTTTTTTATTAAAATATTTGTAGAATAGTTCGTGATGAGCTGCATTTTGTTCAACTCATGCACGTCTTTTATTTTTTGACTTTTGCATCACAGTACAGTTTGTGATTTGCAACTTTTTATCAAATAAAAATATCGTGGTGGTTCGAATCGCATGCAAACGGATATGGATGGACCAGAGGACTCACCTCCGCAGATAATATGGCGATGATCATATATAGGTATATAGTATATATATATATATATATAACTATATATATCACCGTAATACCCTAGTGATATACTCAGGGATAATATATATATCAGGCGGTGATACTAGGCGTATATATCTATATATAGCTATATTAGTATATTCTACGTATACTATATATATTATTTATATTAGTAATTTTAATATTTAAATGTTTTGTAATATATTATTTTTATATTATACTACTATTGCTATATATTAAGGTAGGCTATATTAAAATGAAAAGTCAGATCACTATCCTTAACATGGCATTTAGGCCCTGTATTCAAGGAGGGGGAATTTCTCTAGGTAATTGTTCCTACCCTTAGGATCCCGAACGCCGCGACCTGCCAACACATGCGCCTTTTCCAGTTCGCTCTGAACTAGATCCCACATCTCCGCCATTGTATTCGGCTAATTGTACTAAGATACGGGGAATATGATCATGATAGTATATATACTACCTGCCCGTAAGTACTATATATATATATTATAACCTTACCGGAGTACCGTGGCAGTGATTTACCCTGTGGTATAGCTACTATTACAGCCGCCTATGATCATATATAAGCGTAGCGTGAGGGTACTATAACTATCATCGTTGATTTATGTCTATTATTATTTTCTTTTAAATACCCTAGCGAGTATTACTCGTATTTATGCTAATGCTACCTACATATTTCACCCTAATTTATTTTTTATTTAAGAGTTAATGTATTTCTTGCGTGATGTAGTAACTATATACGTGTATTATTCCTTCCATCATCTGTAATATATATATATTAGCATTGCCCCACGGTTCTTCGGGTCCGTTTCCACGCTCCCTAGGACGCCAGATATACCTATATATAATACTATCTATTATTAGTATAAATACTATAATATATTACGGGTCCTGACCTTCTCTATTTGGTGACGTAAATAGAATTTTTCTTTGTGTTTCTTTTAAAAATCTATATTCATTAGTTCATAGGCTTGATCCTAACAGATCAATTTCTGTAACTCGGACATGACCTCGCTCCAAAATCAATGCGATTACGGGGAACCGTTTCACGTTTTACCGCGACTCCAGTCAGTTTTTATTATTATCGGTTCTTCGTGGTTTCTGTCGATTGGTGTTAAAATAGATCTGCCTAGTAATTAGGGAGTGATACTAACAATGACTTTCAAGCTGGGTAAAGCGGACATGCCTATTAAACGAGCTTCAAACGACTAGGTTTTAAATCATAGGTGTTTTTTTAATTTGAAAATTAAGTTTTTTTTTTATATTGTCAAATCATTCTTTTTTTTTTTATAACTCTTTTTTTTTTCTGTGTTGGATTTTGTTTCCAAACTGTTAAACGCGCAATTCTTAGCGCGCAAGGTAAATCTTCTGCTAAAGCAATGCCATCGGAGAATCGGAGGTCTCTCGGCCTTCCGGCTGAACGCCAGGGTAGGATTATTTCCCCCCCTACCGGGGAGGGTCTTCACGGAACCGCGCCCGTCCATCTTCTTGGTATTTGGTGTTCTGCGGGGGTATCGCTGCCGACCCCTTCCCCTACGGGCGCCTATTGGAAAAGCCGTCCCCCCCCTGCTATCCGTAGTCGCACGCTGATCTCCAAACCTATGTATTGGTCTTGTTTATGCTGGTAAAGCGTCGCGGGCGTGGATCTTTCTGGGGGCGGAGATTATTTCCATATCTAAAGAATTTCAAATTAGATTCGAGATTGAGGTTATAGGAATGTTGATCTTTGGTGGGAAGACAGAAAAGGTAGGCTGTAAAATATTTCGAACCTTTTAGAATGCATGTCCGCGTGCCATATCCTACTGTTATAATTTTCTATCTGTCTAGATATCTTATTTAAGTAATGCTTTAATTTAGGATTAAAAAAGAATGTCTTTAGGATTTATTTAGGAAAAAAGGATATCAAAGAACCTGCCACCTTATCCGTAAACAGATAGGAACCTATATGGAATATTATATTAGTAATAGTATCCCGTATACTAGTTATATATTATATATAATATACTATTATATATATATATATATATATATTAATATTAGTATATTATTATTATCACTTATTTCTACTATTATCATGAGTATATATATATTACTAGGGATATAAAATATATAGGTATATACTAAATATTTCGCCTATTATTATACAGTATGATCACCTACCTAACTCCGTAGTAATATATATATAGAGTAGTAGTATATATACACTTATACTATAAAAAAAAGAATATATAGCTATCAGGTAAGTAGTATATATATATACCATATAGGAGTTCGTAAGTGGGTATACTGTTAATATAAGTAACTGAACTATATACTATAGAGAGGCTCAGTATAAGAAACAGTCATAGCCTAGGTGTAACCCGTTAGTTTGGTTAACGTATTTATTATTAATTAATATTTATATTACTAGTTATTATTATATTACTCTACTTTTTTTCAGCTTATATATTATATTCCTATACGTATAATATACTAATATATAAATAAATACTACTTACTTCATTATTATTATTATTTTAACACTATAAGTGGGTTGAAATAGGAGTAAAGCCTATATTTATCCTTTTAGCTACGTATATATAATATATAGTATAATAATAAAAGAATAAGTATTATTAATAGATATATTGATATTATTAATATAGATATATATATATATATATATATATATATTTAATATATTATAATATATATATTATAATATATACTCCTATCATAATTAATATATATAATCTATAATTATATATATATCTAGTGATAGTATAATAAATAGAATACTATATACTATATACGTATATTATAGTAAGTAATATATATATTAAGTATAATATATACTATAGTATATATAGTCACACATATATATATATATTATACCTATATATATATATGAATATGGTATATAAATACGTATAATTATATATTATATATATATATAGTTATATATTATCATATACTATATTAATATATATATACTATACACACACACTCATTATATATATATAGTAATATTATTATATTATATATATCTATATATATAGGCCAGCAATCGCCCGAAGATGGCCAGTTGCATGTAACTAGAAATTAGCTTAGTAACATCAAGCAGGAAACATAAATCACATTTTCTTTTGATTTCAAAGGAAAGTAATTCATCGAAGAAAATAAAATTTTTTTTTATTTTTAATTTCTAATATTTTTAATAACATCTTTAAATTTAGCTTGCCCAAACTCTTGTCGCATTAACGTTTTTGAATTGATTTGACCGATCTTGACCTGTGAACGCTGCTGGCAATAGTTCTGAGTTTCTCGAGGTGCCAAATACTCACATTTTTTTGTACGCTTTGGGAAAATATTCATTCTTTTTGCTTTTATATGTCTCTTTTTAAAGGGGTTCGAGCCGACGAACGGGACAGGAGGGGGGCGACGATAGTCCGCCCCGCGTCGTCCGCCCGGAAGTCCTGAGTAACCCTGACTCCTATCTTATCGTCCATTGCTTACCCGGTGAGGTCCTTCGTAGTTTATAAAAAAAAATCAACATTTGGCACCTTTGTTTGCTCCGTCGGAGTAAGCGAGCATATGTACAAGTACTCCAAAAAAAATGTACATTTTCAACTTTCTTAACAAATTAATTTTTTAAAAAAGCGTTAGTTTTTTTATTTTTTAATGGTCCGGGGTAAAAATGTCCTTCCTAGATTAATAAAAATGATATTTTTTTCGGTGTACTCTGTTTTATAGTTTTTTTATGTTACATGCTGGCCTTTCGGGGGATGCTGAGCATAATCTGAATTAAACTATTTATATATATATATATATATAATATATATATATATATATATATATATATATATATATAGATATATATATATATATATATATTATATATAGTATATATATATAGTATATTTAATATATATCATATATATCACTCATGTAATATTTTTGTACTTTTGTTTTTGCAAAAAATTCTT
>JABUQX010131882.1:27500-35000 GCA_015478945.1 Trachelipus rathkii
ATATATATATATATATATATATAAAGATATATAATTATATATATAAAAATATATATATATATATATATATATATATATATATATATATATATATATATATATATATATATATATATATATATATATATATGTTATTAAATAGAAAAATAGACCAACAATTGTGTTTACGACAACGGAAATAAAAATTAAACTTATTATTATATACTACATTCTGTAGCGACAAGAGGTTTTTTGAGACTAAAATTAAGTTGAACTACGATTCCTGGAACCTTTTTGAATAAACAGAAACCTTAATTTCATAGGTAGGTTCATTTTATGAGGATTTTTTAGAATTTTTTGGGGGAAGGGGTAATTGAGAACGATTAAAAAAATTTTGTGGGGCTATTGAGAACACCTTGTTCAAATTTGGACTTAGTTTTTATTTTTGTGCTGCCGAAATGTAAAATTAAGCCTATATATATATATATATATATATATATATATACATTTGAGTATATATATATATATATATATATATATATATGTAAAATCTGTGTCTGCCTAGCAAAACTTTATCATAACCTAGACTTGAAAGCCCCAACTAGCCCTAACCTAATGGATTATGAAAGCCCCCAACTAGGCCCTAACCTAATGGATTATGAAAGCCCCCAACTAGGCCCTAACCTAATGGATTATGAAAGCCCACAACTAGGCCCTAACCTAATGGGAATATTTGTCCTCCTATGTAGGAGTTATTAGCATATATATATATATATATATATATATATAAATATATATATATATATATATATATATATATATATATATATATAAATATATATATATATATATATATATATATATATATATATATATATATATATACTCACGGATTAATTCACATTTTTTAGTATTACAATAAAATTTAAATTTGTCTCGAATTTTTCAAACAACAGGAATGATTTTTCGCAAACTTTTACTTGTAAAATCAAATTAAAATACTGTAAGAAGGCTGGTAAAGTCGAATCATCATTACAAATATAAAAAAATCATATAAAACTAATATTTAAAAATTCAGTAACTGGGTCTTTAAATTAACTTTTCACAAGAATAGCACGCGTCACTGACGGCCAAAAACAAAAACTGTTTTTTATATATTTTTTATAATTATATCGCTATATCCATGATTCGATATATCGATATATATCAATATATCGATATATATCGATATATGGAATACCGAAGGTCAGACGAAAGGTTCAGTTTATCATATATATATATATATATATAGCAGCATATATATATATATACAGTATACATATATATATTATATATATATATATATTAATGGTGTATATATATATATATATATATATATATATATATATATATATATATATATTTTTAAAAAAATATATATATATATATATATATATATATATATATATATATATATATATATATATATATATTATATATATATATATATATATATATATATATATATATATATTTATATAGTCTTGACGTCACTTCTCAAATTAGATTGTATTACAAAGTATTAATGAAATTGTTTAACACCAAAGTTGTATAATGACAAAGAAAATTCCGAAATGGTAGAGAGTATTATTTCTTCTTAAGTTCAATGAGGCAGGGTAATTCAAACGACCTTCAATTCTTGGTTTTTACTCATCAAATTCTGATTTAGAAAGATATACTAAAACCTATTGGAAATAACCAAAATTACTATCTATATTAATAAATAAAAAAAAAAAATAATAATAATAATGGTATGGCACATAATTATTGTAATGATAATAATTGTTAATAGTATTAATGGTTATGTAAGAATAATTATTTATAGTATTAATAATAATAATAATTAACTGTTAAATAATAATAATAATTAATGATAATAATAATAATAATAATAATAATAATAATAATAATAATAATAATAATAATAAAAATAATAATAATAAAAAAATAATAATAATAATATTACCCGTTGGCATCATCGAAAATTAATAAAGTTTTATATAATTACTATCTTTATTTTTAAAAAATTAAATATAAGTTTGTTGTTGCAATATAAGGCCCAAGTTTACAATTAAATTTTACTCTGAAACAAAAAATTTACTTTTAAATAAACTTGTAATTAACAAAATAAAATATTAAAAATAAATAAAAATATAGGGTCACTATAGATACCTTCCCTCTCATGAAGACTGGAAACGTACTGGTTTCAATAGCGGACGCCCAAATCGCGAGGTAGAAGGAACTATAGCAGGCGAAGCATGAGATATAAGAGAAGGAGAAGAAACAGACACAGAAGAGGAAACTTCACAAGAGGGAACGTCAGGAGGAAAAGGTAAAATATCAGGAGGTAAAGCAAAATCAAGGACAGGAGGTAAAATCGGAGGAGGAAAAGACAAGGAAGCATTTGATGGGAAACAGAAGAAGAAGTAGTGGCGGTAATAGAAGGACTAGTAGAAGTAACAGAAAGTGGAACTGTAGTAGTGACCACAACAGCCTCGTGTAAGGGAGAGGAAGACACAGGAACAATTCGTGAAGGAAAAGATGGAAACAAGGAGGAAGAGCCAATGTCAGAATCATCATCCAAACCATAAGAAGAATCATCAAGGACAAAAGAATTATCGAGCAAACGATTATCAGAAAGATCAGAATCGGAAGAGTCAAGGAAAGCAGGTTTAATACGTTCAACCGAAACATTTTCAACACGAGTCCCATTTTGAATTGTGAAAAAATGAGGTCGGCGACGAAGAACAAGATAAGGACCAGTATAAGAAGGTTGTAAAGGAAAACGATGAGAGTCATGACGAAGAAATACATGAGTAGCAGAATCTAAATTCTTGGGTAAATAAACAGCAGTAGATTGGGAACGAGCAGGAGAAGGAAGAAAAGAAGAAACAATAGAACGAAGCTTAGAGAGAAAAGAAGGATAATCCGGAAAGGGAAGATCAATAGAAGAAGAGGAAAAAAATTCACCAGGAAGACGCAAAGGTGAACCATAAACTAGTTCAGCCGCAGAAGATTTCAAATCTTCCTTAACCGAAGACCGAAGACCAAGCAAAACCAGAGGAAGATTTTCCACCCAATGTTGCGGATTAGGGGCGCAGCGCAAAGCAGCCTTTAATTGGCGATGAAGGCGCTCGACATAAGAATTCCCTTGAGGGTGATAAGTACTGGAATGGATTTTCTCAATTCCAAGTAGAGATAAAAAATCACGCCAAAGATGAGAACGAAATTGGGGGCCATTGTCAGTTACAATAGAAGAAGGAACACCAAAACGAGCTACCCAATTAGTGAGAAAAGCCGTAGCAATATTTTCCGCAGTAGGAGAAGAAAGAGGAATAACTTCAGGCCAACGAGTATACCTGTCAACCATAGTCAATAAATAAGTACACCCACGCGAAGGCGGAAGAGGGCCGCAAAGATCAAGATGAAGACGATCAAAACGACAAGAGGGTAAAGGAAATGAACCTAAAGGAGGTTTAGTATGTCTATGAACTTTGGTTTTTTGACAAGCAATACATGAACGAGCCCAAAACGAGATGTCAGTATGCATGTTAGGCCAAAAAAAACGAGAGGATAAAAGTTTTTGAGAACCACGAATACCAGGATGAGAAAGAGAATGAAGGGTAAGAAAAACCTGTTTTCGAAAAGCAGAAGGAACAAAAGGACGAACTCTGCCAGTAGAAATGTCACAAATTAAAGGAACAGTAGAATCAGGTAAAGAAAGAGTTTGAAGTTTGATAGAAGTATCAGCAGGAAGAATAAGATCCTCCCCCATTTGAGCAGCCGACATAGCAGAGTAGTCTAATGTAGGCAAAGGCGTAACCGCATTTACCTGGATACGAGATAAAGCATCAGCACTAGAGTTATCACGACCAGGAATGTGACGAAGATCAGTAGTAAACTGGGCAATAAAATCAAGATGACGAAATTCACGAGGAGAATAGTGTAAAGAAACAGAAGTAATAGCAGAAGTGAGTGGTTTATGATCCGTGAGAACATAAAACTGACGACCTTCAAGAAAATATCTAAAGTATTTAATCGAAGAATAGACAGCAAATAATTCACGACCAAAAGTACTATAGCGAGTGACAGCAGGAGGAAGTTTCTGAGAATAAAAAGCGAGAGGAAGCCAAGCACCATTTTGCAGTTGCTCTAGTGAAGCTCCAACAGCATAATCACTGGCGTCCACAAATAGGCGGGTTTCAGCACCGTGTTCAGGAAAAACAAGAAGTGTGTTATTGACCAATAGAATTTTACTCTGTTCAAAAGCCTGACAAGCAGCATCAGTCCAATTAACCATTGTCGAGCTGCCCCGACGACCTTGAACAAGCAAAGCAGTAACAGGAGCTAATATGGCAGCAGCCTTGGGGAGGAAACGACGATAGAAATTAAGGAGACCAAGATAAGCACGAAGATCTTTCTGAGTGGTAGGAAGAGGATAATTACGAATGGCAGAAACACGATCAGGTAATGGAGAGAGACCAGCAGAAGAAATTTTATGGCCAAGAAAAGTAAGAGAAGCAGCACCTAAAATGCATTTCTCGAAATTTAAACGAAGACCAGCTTGAGATAAACGAGAGAAAACAGTACGAAGATGAGAAAGATGCTCTTCCGGAGAACGAGAAGCAACTAATAGATCATCAATGTAAGCATAAACAAAGGGTAAACCACGTAAAACATGATCTATCAAACGTTGAAAAGTAGCACTGGCATTACGAAGACCAAATGGCATAAAATTATACATGAAATTGCCAAAAGGAGTTGCAATACAAGTTTTAGGACGATCATCAGGATTAACAGGAATTTGAAGGAAGGCAGATTTTAAATCAAGAGAAGAAAAAATGGTACATCCATTTAGAGAAGAAGTAAAATCATGAAGGTGAGGAATAGAATAAGTATCAGCAACAGTTTTAGAATTTAATAACCTGTAGTCCCCAACAAAACGAAAAGAATCAAGCCCTTTTTTAACAATGTGAAGCGGAGAAGCGTAAGGAGAAGTAGAAGGGGAAACAATACCCTTTTCCAGAAGCATGTCAAATTCAACACGCGCAGCGTTTAACATTTCTGGAGAAAGTCTGCGAGCCTTGCAAACAGGAGGACTACCCTTTGTCTCAATGTAATGCATTACATGGTGAGACGCAGGAGAAAGATTAGAAATAGGTTGGATTAAATCAGAAAATTCAGAATGCAAATGAGCGTGAAAAGAAGAATAAGATGAGGAATCAGGAAGATTGATACCATAAATAGAAGAATCGAAAGGAACAGCATTACAAGAAAGAGAAGTAGTGTCATCAAGTAGACGACTATTGGCCATGTCAATAAGAATATTGAAATGACTTAAAAAATCAGCACCAATGATGTTTTGTGTAACATCGGCCAAGAGAAAAGTCCAACGGAAAGAACGACGCAGTCCAATAGATAAAGTAAGGAGTTGTTCACCATAGACAGCAATGCTAGAACCATTAGCAGCCTGTAAATGAGAAACAACAGGCGGAAGAGAAGAACAAAAACCATGAACATTCAAAATAGAGAAACTACTGCCCGAGTCAATTAGGAAAAATCGTTTAGAATCACCATCAAATATACGTAAAAGCGAACCTGGAAGAACAGCATTAACCTCAGGAATAGAAACAGAAGAATCAACAGAAATAGGAACAGAAGTAGGAGCCGTTGTAGTAGCAGTAACCGAAGACGAATAAGAAACAGTAGGAATATGGAGCGAAGCAGAATTGGAATTGGAGGAATTGACCAAGGGAGGAGCGCAATGATCTACGGTCCCCCCCGAGGGGAGTTTCCCTGAAGAGAATTTGCAGATTTAAAATTACAGGGAGGAATGCAGTTACGTGCTCTAACACCAAAATGATAATGATAGAAGCATAAAGGAGAACCCTGAGGAGGTTGTGGCAATGAAGAACGGGAAGGTGAAGGAGAACGAGATCTAGTGCGAGAAGATGCAGATGAAGATTGCTGACACTGACAACGAGAGATAGAAGACATTTGTTGTTGCAAAGAAATAATTTGAACATTCATATTGTTCAACAAGGTAAGAATATTAGTAAGAGGGTCTAAAGATGAATTCTGGAAAGATGGAGGAGAAGGAGTACAAAGAGAAGAAGGAACAGAGTAAGAGGAAGATATAGAAGGAAGAGAAGAAGAGTTAGTAGCAATTTGAGAAGGAAAAGTAATAGAAGAAGAAGAAGGCATAATCGCGAGAGTAGAACCCATAGGGGTAAAAGATGGATAAGTTATAGGAGAAGAAAAAGATTGATTGGCACGAATAATAATATCCGCGCGTTCGGCTAAATCTTGAAGAGACAAGGCGTCACCATGAGAGAGTAAGGAAGTACTAACAAAAGCAGGAAGACGGTCCAGGAAGAGAGTGCGAAGAAGAGATTGATTACTATCAGCAAGGGGACCAGAAATAGAGAGCATACGGGTAAGAAGTTGTGAAGGAAGACGATCACCCAACACCTCATGTTTTAGCAATTCGTGAAAACGGGTAGCATCAGAAGGAGAAAGATGGCGACGTAATAATTCACAAAGAGTAGAATAAGGAGTGAGAGAGGAGCTGACTGAAGGTAAAAGATTAGGGATTGATTTCTGAACCTCATAGGGAATGGAGAGCAGAAAAGCATTAGCTTTCTCGAATTCTGTAGGAAGCGAAGCAAGGAAAATATCAAATTGCTGAATTGTAAAATCAACATCATCTCTCCTAAATTGCGGTGGGGTCAGACGAGGAACACACGATATAGGCCAGGTAGTCGCCGGCAAAGTTGCAGAAAGAGGAGGAGGCAGCGGAGTACCCTGTTGATGTAGTTGTTGTTGTTGATGTTGTGACATCAACAATTGTTGATTTAGCGATAGTTGTAACAGATAGTGTTGGTGTGGATCATACAAGGGCGGAGGATGAGAAAAATTTTGAGACGAAGACATGAGAGGAAATATAGTCGAAGAAGAAGGAATAGAATCAGATAACATATTAGAGGTAGGAGTAGAAATAGTAATAGGAGTAGTAACAATAGTAGTAGGAGAAGTAGTAGTAGGAGTGGTAGTAGTAGTAGTAGTAGTAGTAGTAGTAGTAGACATGCCGAATAATAGAAATATAAATATCATTGCAGTTGGTGTTGTATAATTTAATTTTAATAATAAAATGTATTACATATATATATATATGTATATATAAACATGAAAAAAAACGATATCGTAGCAATTTACTATAAAATACAAAGACTGTATAATTAAAAATATATAATGCTCGAGAATCAGGTAGGGATCACCAAATGAAGTGAGTCTAATGTCACTTCAAATTAGGATTGTATTACAAAGTATTAATGAAATTGTTTAACACCAAAGTTGTATAATGACAAAGAAAATTCCGAAATGGTGGAGAGTATTATTTCTTCTTAAGTTCAATGAGGCAGGGTAATTCAAACGACCTTCAATTCTTGGTTTTTACTCATGAAATTCTGATTTAGAAAGATA
>JABUQX010131882.1:40000-43392 GCA_015478945.1 Trachelipus rathkii
CAGACAGTTAATCACGTCTTTTACAAAGATGTCTTGGAACGACTTCGAAAAAGAGTTAAGCGAATCAGAACAGTCATTGCAGACGATTGGGTGCTGCACCACGATAACACGCTATCTCACACTGAGCTCTCAATTATAAAATTTCTGGAGAAGAAAAGCATTCAAGTACTTCCACATCCTCCATACAGCCCAGATCTAGCTCCGTGCGATTTCTACCTCTTCCCTAAGTTGAAAATGAAGTTGAAGGGTCATCATTTTGGGACGATGGAAAACATAAAAAATACTGTAACACGTGAACCGCTGTGTAACCTCCCAAGGGTCATACTTCGAAAAACTTTACCAAAAGATTTGGTCAACACAAAGGCGATTTGCAACAAGATAAACAAACTTCATCTCTAGTTAGACACAGGCAAAATTTTAACCATCTTATCAACATAAATTCACCCAATATAATCAAAACAATCCAAAACACAGAAATAAGAAAACTAACGGAATCATTTATCATTAAAAATAGCAAAAACTAATTTACAACAAGGAGAAACCATCATAGACGAAATGAATAACAAATACTTAAAAGAATCAAAATCATTAGTAAACCTTTTAAAAAAAGTTTAAAAATAAGAAATAAAAGAAAAAGGTACCACACTCTAGAACAAACCAAGTAGCCAGAAAAATAGAAAGTCAAAATCACAACAAAAAATTCTACAAGAACTTCAGTTCCCGACGGAGAGTATCACGGGCTCTCGTGCATGTGGGTTCACTTGCCTTGAGCTCGTGGTAGCCTGAAGGGCAGTTTTTTGTCTGCCTGGAGGGACGGCATATGCCCTTTGTTGGTGAGGTCCGCTCTCAGAAACAAAACAAACGAACAGAAAAAAGTTCCCGACGATGTGTGACGACATGATCCACGAAAGCTAGAACTAGTGCTAAATTTACAAATGTTTGTGATTATTTCAAGAATTTTGCGTTTTAAAAGTTTGCTTTAAATAAAGCCCTAATTTTTAGCTTCTTTATAATATTACCTCAAGGGAAAATACTCTTCAATAACATGTAAACAACGTGAATTATATATATATATATATATATATTTATATATAAAACATATATATATATATATATATATATATATATATATATATATATATATATATATATATAGTTATATATATATATAATATATATATATATATATATCAGGCATGTGCCATGACTGGTCGCTCAAGGTAGGCAGGCTTAATTTAATATAGCAGCAATAGTATATATATATATATATATATATCTATATATATATATATGGTATCAGAGGGTACATATATAAGTATATATATATATATATATATATATATATATATAAGAGAGACCTCCCTTCCCTCCCTCGACGACATCATTCCAAACACTATGTCGAAAAGCAGAATTTAGAATGCCTTTAGGCACATCATTTCTTATACATTAAAAATGAAAGCACGGAAAGTCCATTTAACCAAGTTCAATATAGGAAGCCATAAGCCGGCGGAGAAGCACAAATTTTTTTGCTTTTTACAAAAGGGAAATGAAATTTTGTTTTAAATTTATTTTATAAATCAGTTTCTTTTTAGTTTTCATATAAAATTGCTATAATTTAGTTCTTTCCAATTTAATTTATTTTATTAAAATAGGAGCTAGCTACCCGGCCTACCCTATGTAAATGTCCCTGATATATATATATATATATATATATATATATATATATATATATATATATATATATATATATATATATATATATATATATATATATATATATATATATTGTGTGTGTGTGTGTAAATCACGGATTTAACCCTTAGGAAATTGAAAGTTTTTGAGATTTTTGCTTCTGAATTGACGGCATTCGTGATTTGCCGAGAGATTCATGTTCATCTTTAACCTCTTCTACTCACCCTTTTGTATCCTAAAGGGCAATCATGGCATATGTCCAGCAATGCTCACATATATTCATGCTTCATAAAAAGATGGAGTTTTTTTCGAAAGAAAGTATATATATATATATATATATATATAATATATATATATATATATACATATATATATGTATGTATTTATATATATATATATATATATATATATATATATATATATATATATATATATATATATATATATATATTTATATATATATATATATATATATTTCTACAAAAATATATATACATATATATATATATATATATATATATATATATATATATATATATATATAGTTTTTTTTATATATATATATATATATATATATATATATATATATATATAAAATGGCGCATTTGAATGAGTTCATTTATCATAAAGTGCACGTTTAAATTTCATTGTTTTCTGTTGTGAGTATTCTTGAACAAGAACATTCATACCAGAGGACATCTTTTAAAGAGAGTATTCCTACTTTAGGTCACACTTGAATATGAGTATTTATACTAATGAATACTCTTGGGCTAAATTATTCACTCGAAAGGTCACCCTTGTAAGATAGTATTCATACTCAAGGGTATTCTTGAACGAGAGTAATGTTCCTAAAGGACATTCATTTTTTAATGAGATTCATACTAATATTAGCTATTGAACGAGAATATTCCTACAGACGGACACCATTGAACATGATTCATACTAATGGACGATCTTGAACGAGAAAATTACTACAAATGGGCATCCTTGAATGAAATTCATTCTAATGGTCGCTCTTGAACGAGAATATTCCTACAAATGGACTTCCTCGAACGAGATTCATTCTAATGGTCGCTCTTGAACGAGAATGTTCTTACAAACTGGCACCCCTTGAACGGGATTCATACTAATGGGACGCTCTCAGCTCATAAAACACTTCAATTAAAAGTATTTTAATTTTTCCCCAACGAAGAAAGCCCACAAAACGTCTTTTGAATTCGGCTTTAAAATTTATAATTGTTTTTTTAGTATGATTTTCATTTGGGAAATTTGTTTATTTACAATTTACATAAATTAAATGTTATTATTTTTATTTCATTTTTTTTATTATTATTTTTTTTAAATATTTCTTGAGATTTGAAGTTAATAGATTGAAAAGTGAATAAAAATGAATTGTTTTTTATAAAAAAAAAAAAGAAGAAAATTAGAAAAATTAGTATAAAGAAAAAGGATGTTGGAGAGAACAAGAAATTGTTCAGATCCCAAAAGTAAAATTTAAGTAAAATTATAATCATGCTGCTTTGAAATTAAAATGGGTAACATACTCATAAATTTAAACAACATATAAATAAACATACATGGATTTAAAAACATGCACCCATTATTATTATTATTATTATAGCATATTATTTATTATTAAGTTATTTTATTATAAAATTGGTTAAAATATCCACCTTAAACTGGGTATCTGAAGCAATACG
>JABUQX010131883.1:0-2500 GCA_015478945.1 Trachelipus rathkii
ACTTTATTGCCCACAGTATCGACTCCCACACAAATATCTCACACACATATATGAATGGACCACAAAGTCTCTTCAAAAAAGGTTATATTAAACCAATCTTTTCTCCACATAGCTCTCCTATGCTTGTGATCCCCAAAAAGAATTCCTCTCGTCCCAGAATCGTAGCCGATTACAGACACATCAACTCTCACACAATTTTAGACCGCTACCCTCTCCCATGTATAAACGATCTCCTCAACACATTAGGCAAAAGCTCTCTCTTTACCACTGTTGACCTCCTCGATGAATATCATGCACTAGAAATTGAGGACGACTCTCAACCATATCTCGCTTTTCGCACCCAAAAGGGACAATTCTGCCCCACTAGACTAAATTTTGGACTCTCAAACGCACCTTCTGTTTTTGCACGCACAATGGAACTAGCTCTCTCTCACCTATTAGGCACAGCTTGCAGAGTATTTCTCGACGACGTCTTAATCACAGATCACTCAATATCCTCTTATTTTCAAAATATCACTAAAGTTTTTGACTCGTTTAGGAAAAATAACCTTCGCATTAAACTCTCGAAATGCAATTTTCTCAGAACAAGTGTTCTTTTCCTTGGTTTTTTTCACATCTCCAATAATGGCATAAGCCCTGATCCCGCCAAATTAATAACACTTCAATCATTCACACCTCCCACGAATACTGCGGAAACACGTTCACTCATGGGTTTCCTAAATTATTTCAATCATTTAGTGAAAATTTTTGCAATAGTCGCAAAGCCAATAACATCCCTATTATGCAAAAACGCACAGTTTATCTGGAACCCAGAACAACAACACGCATTTGAAACTCTCAAACAAGCTTTACTTCTCAACCCACAATTGGCTTTTCCAGATTACAGCAAACACTTTTTCCTCAACACAGATGCCTCTCAAAAAGGCCTGGGAGTCGTTCTCTATCAACACGATAAAAAGGGCAAAGAAACACCGCTTTCTTTTTTCAGTCGCTCTCTCTCTCTCTAAAACGGAAACAAATTATAGTACACTAGAGCAGGAAGCTTTAGCAATAGTATTCGCTTTATGAAAATTCAAGAACACGATTCTTGGATACCCCCTTACAATTATAACTGACAACCATCCCCTAACCCACCTTTTTAGACACAAGCAACTCAGGGATCGACTGGAATGTTGGAATTTATTTATCCAAAGTTTTAACCCCAAATACAATATAAGGCTAGCAAACTCAATATTATACCGAATAGTCTTCAGCTGCAACCCATCCCCAGAATTCAGATCAGAATTCTTTAAACAGCTCTGCTCCCAGTGGAAAATAAAAGCCCTCAATATTGTTGTTAGACACCCCCAATCAAATGCCCTCTGTGAAAGAGAGTCCCTAAAAGTTGCAAATTTTCTCAGACACTTTGTTAACACAAATCATAATGACTGGAGTAAATTTTTACCATTCGCACAAATCTCTATCAACAGCACTTTCAATTCCTCGATCGGCACCACACCCCACTTCCTTCTCCATCATTATAATAAAAGATTACCATGGCACCTTCCCAATTATAAATCACCTTTCAACACCGCCAACACCACCCCCATCAATATCAATGATCACATTGACGAACTAGCGGAAAGAGCAAACCGCATCAGAGACATGGCTCGACACCATTTATTAGAGTCCACCCAAAAACAGATCGATGCACAACACAAACAAGCGTTACTAAAAGACATACACATCGGAAATTATGTTTACATCCTAGACACAAAGAAACCTCATCAATCTCCTAAATTGTTTCCGAAATGGTCAGGCCCATTTTTAGTTAAACGCCTCATACCTTTCAACAAGCTTCTTCTCCAATGCCTAAACACCTCAAAAGAATTTATAGTACACACAGACAATGTCAAGATCTCTCATAGCATACCTCCAGCAGCACCCACTCAATCAAACAACCCAAATCAATCACACATTCAGCCACATCCTCATCCTTCACCCAATACCCTCATACACCACCAACAACCACGACAAGCTATTCTTCATCTCCCCACCAACTCCTATTCCTTCCCAACCATCAACTCCGCCCTCTCATATCCCACCACCTCAACCCCATTCTTCCCTAAAATTATCTCTCCTACTCATACACACACTCCACATTCCAGAACACTACCTAGAACAACTCTCTTTCCCACATCTCCAATACAACCAACATCTCACTCCCGTCTACCTAACCCTTCTCCTAACTTAGACATATTCCCCTCTCCACCACGTCTTCTATCTCCACCTTCAAAGGAAACAATAACACCCCAACCTACTCACACCCTTCCCAATATATTTCCAAAAACCACCTACCCAACCGCTCAAGATACATGACCTAAAAAAAAACGATTATAAATGACTCGATCCCTGCTATTATCTAACTCATTACAAACATCCCCCACAACTCTCAATGAAATTACGCAGTCAGATTAAACAACTTCAACCCCAACAACCAACTCAACAACCACAAACAACT
>JABUQX010131883.1:7500-15000 GCA_015478945.1 Trachelipus rathkii
ATACTTTGGAGCCAAAGTGCTTTGACGTTTACATACGGGCCTCGCGAGAAGGCGCACTTAAATGGTTTATAGAAGAATTTTATTTATTGGTTTATATTATTATATTATAAATCTATAGCGGAAAAATAAAACAAGTCGTGATCAGGATATTATATAGAGATAGATTGGAAATGAACTATCTTTATTATTCTCTTCAGATATTATAAATATATATCTAACTATATATATATATATCTATATATTAAATATATATATACCTCATACTATAGTATACTAGGTATATATATATATAACTTATTATTTTATACTATATATATCATATTAAATTTATCAATAAACCTTAATTGATAAATTTATATATTTGTAGTATTAAATATATATATTCTTAAAATATTGGGTAAATATATATATATATTAAAACGGTATATATATATATATATATATATAGTATATGATATAAATATATATTATATATATATATAACTAGTAGTTATATTATTATATATAATATATATTCCATAATAGCATTATATATTTGATTATAAAAAATATATTGTATGTTTTCATTAGTATATATGAATTAATGAACAAATAATAATACTGAATACTACTACAAAGTACTATTGTCTCCATCACAATGCTGAATGCAGTTTAGATATCAAGAGCGCTTATATATATATATTATTATTTAAATTTGTATTTAGGTGTATTATTATAATATAGATACGTATTTATTAATTATAACGTAGAATTATTTAAATATATATATATAATTTTTAATTTACCAAATATTATTCATTAGTTGTTAAAAACTGTTTTAAAATTAATTAAAAAAATTTTAACGTTCTGAATTAACGCTCACTTATTTTGCTTAATTTTTACACATTATTATACACAAATAATTTATAGAAACTCTTAAGGTACGGAATGTTTCTTCATAACAAATTATTACTCACATATGAGACACGAAGATTCTATGAGCTTTGGTATTCGAAAACTTGCAGGACAATGTAATAGATTGTAACTTTAATCATTATTATTACTACTATTAGAATACCAGTAGTTATACTTTATTACATATACCATTGTATTATATATATACTATTATATATATATTATAATATATATATATATAGTATATATATATATAAATTATATATATATATTTTACAGAAGATAAACACACTAACCGCTTCACGGGCAGAACCTAATCTATGGAAAAAGGGGGGGGGTGTATCAATTTTACGTCGAGCAGGACGAGCCAAGGCCCAAGAGAGAATAGCTCACATTCTCACACCCGCCAGTTGCGAACCTGGGACCCTCGCTTGTGTTTGGCGAGTGCTCTCCCACTGAGCTACCGGGTGGCTTTTAGTATAAATAAATATAAAATACAAAAAAACATATACATATACATACATATATAAATACATACATAAATACACAAGCATATACATATTATTATTATCACTATTATTAATATTATTAAAACTAAACACTATATTTCAAACACAAATTCAATATATTTCACTATCAATCACTTACTAATCACTGTATTTTAATAATGTTTATTATTATTACTATTAACTATGCTGACTATGATTTACATATTAATATTTATATGCTCAACACTATATTTCACTACTATGCTCCACTACTCACTTATAGTTAAATTTATTATTATCACTTTCACCTACTGTCACTATTATTATATGACCAGCATTCACGAAAAATTAATAAAAGGGTGGGTTTTAAGACCCATACTTCCAGAGGAAGAGAAGTTGGTAAATTTTCTTCAAACGACTCGACGATTGCCATGGAAAACCTAACTTCACATTCTATATATACATATATATATATATATATATAATATATATATATATATATATATATATTTATATATATATAATTATACTTATATATATATATATTATATATATAAATATATATATATTATTATACAAATTTCTACTTTATAATTTTATTTTGTAATTCATATAATTAATTTTCCAAATAGCCAAAGTATGATTTTAAAATTTTGCAGCTCCTCAAACCCAGATTAGATATGAAATAAATTTAAATGTTTAAAATTTTACATTTTTAAAATCCAAAATCGAAATTTTTTTCCTCTTTAGTTGACAGTCACTTTGAACCAAAAGCTTTCTTTCTCTCTCTCTCTCTCTCTTTCTTCTTAAATTCTTCAGTGCTAGATTTCTCAACCGCTTCCATCACTTCAATAAATCATCTTCTGACTATCTTCTTCTTTCAAAATTATCTTTCTTCTGGTCCTTCTGTATTTGGCTCCCCTTTAGTTCCATTGTGTCCACACACGATGATGGTCGAATCATATATATAAAAACATATACATATACATATCTGTAATTGTGTATGTAGATGTGTATGTATATGTATATGTATATGTAATTGTGTATGTAAATGTATATGTGTATATGTAAACAAATAATAAATAACCGAAGTACTGACTCGACCACGTGCTATGAGTTATCTCAACTTATATATATATATATATATATATATATATATATATATATATTATATATATATATATATAATATATATATATATATATATATATATATATATATATATATATTATATATATATTATATATATATATATATATAATATTATTATTATATATATATATATATAAATATATATATATATATATATATAAATATATATATATATATATATATATTATTATATATTATATATATATATATATATATTATTATATATATATATATTATATATATATTATATATATAGTATATATATATAGTATATATTATATATTTACATGATACACCACTCCGGGCAATGCCCTTTTCAAAAGGAGGGGGCAAAAAAATAAATAAATAAAAAAAAAATTAACATAAAGAAAACATTAAAATAAATGGAAAGTAAACCCACCCGGTCCCTTCTAACGCCATTCCCTCAGGTGGGCGCAGCGCGGGATTTAAATAGAGGAAAATTGAATATAGCGGGGAAAATAAAAGAAGGCAAGGAGTTCAACAAAACAGATGTGGCTGGAAAGGAAGGAGGTACCACAACGAGTTATCCTTGAGTCTCCAATATTCACGCAAATTCATGAGAAGAGCAGGCACCTCTTGTATTACGAGGGCGACGCAGTGGTGGAAGGAAATGCGAGAGGTCAATTCACTCGAGCACCTTGCGTTGTAATACCTATAGAAAAGAGATAGGGCGCCGACGTCACGACACGCTGCGCCGGATGAGCTTCAATGTAGTCAGAAAGAGTATGAGAGAGTTTATAAGCTCTTAGCCTTACTTCAACTCTAATCAAAAGGAGGGTGGACCGGGGAACCACCCAAATGTGGGAACAGTATTCCATACAGGGGCGAATAAGACTTTATATAACTGGAGCCTCTGAGCAGAAGAAAAAAATTCACGCAATCTGAACAGAATTCGCAGCTTTTTTTTGAGGCCTTTTTAGCAACCGATGTGATGTGGAGGTCTCCAAGACATTTCACTATTTATGTTTAGTCCTAGAATGTTTATGTTGTTTACGGGTAAGACATTAGATCCGTCAAAGGGAATAGGAAAGTTGGGAGGTATTTTAGAGGAGGGAGATTGAAGAAGTTGAGTTTTCAAAGAGTTGAAACTTCACAAGATTACGGTTACCCCACTGAGAAATATATATAAATATATTTAGTTCGTGGATAAATACTCGAAAAAGCATGAGAGAGAGAGAGAGAGAGAGAGAGGAGAGAGAGAGAGAGAGAGAGAGAGAGAGAGAGAGAGAGAGAGAGAGAGAGAGAGAGAGAGAGAGAGAGAGAGGCCTACAGCAGAAAAAAAATCGTTCTGAAGCATTCTTATTTCATTTTTAATCTCGCTGATAGATGCTTATCCATCCCATGTAGTTATATACGCAGTAATGAATTTCATTTTGCAATTTCCTTAATTAAAATGGTCTTAAGTATCTATTTCGTGAAATATTGTTGCTAATGTAATTAATTTTCACATTTTATAAGCGGGTAAAAAAGTTTGTGCTCAATAAAGATAGATAGATTCACCATTTTCTTTCCACCATTATATTTTTAATGGATAACGCGCATAAAACTGGGTAAGTATACCAGAAATATATATATATATATATTATATATATATATATGATATATATATATGTGTCTTGTTATTTATATATAATATATATATATATATTTATATTTATAAATTATTATATATATATATATATTATATATATATATTATACGTGTCTTGTTATTTTTACATATGCTACATTTACATGCACATTTATACATCCAATTACATATACATATACACATTTAATGCGCATTTAACCATACACAATTACATATACATATACATATACATACACATCTAAATACACAATTACAAACCTACACAAACATTTAACATTAAGTATATATATATTAATTATATATTATATATATAATATATATATATATATATATATATATATATTAATATATATATTATATATATATATATATTATATGTATATATATTTTTATATTATATATATATATATAATATATATTATATATATATTATTAATATATATATATATATATATATATATATATATATTAATATTTATTATTATATATATAATATATTTATATATATATATATATTCTGTATAATCATCGAAATGTGAATGGGGACGAAGAGAGAGAGAGAGAGAGAGAGAGAGAGAGAGAGAGAGAGAGAGAGAGAGAGAGGAGAGAGAGAAGAGAGAGGTGGCACTGCAAACAAAAAACACGTTAACTTTTATAATATTTCATTTTTCAACTATTGTTCTAAAGTATACTTTGGGGTGATAATGAAACCCACGTTCAAATTCTATGTAATAAAATGAGCTTGAATGGGCCCTTGTGAAACATTACTGCAAGTCTAATTAATTTTCACATTTTATAAGCGTAAAAAAGTTAGCGCTCAATAAAGATAGATAGATCACCATTTTTCTTTCCACATTATATTTTTTAATGGATAACGAAACTCTTTTATTACGACATTTTACGTTTTTAATTTAATCATTAGCATTTATATTATACATACATGTTAACTAAAATTATTAATGATTTGTTTTATTAATTAATTATTATTATTATTATTAATTATTATTTTATTTTTTATTATTATTATTTTATTATTAGTATTATTATATTATTATTATCTTAATTATTTTATCTTGCAAGACCCTGCTTATCAAAAACGCAAGTGACCACATATGATGCAGCTTTATTATTTATTATTATTATTAATTGTTAATAATTTATATTAGTAATTATCCTTATTCTTCCCTAAGATTAATATGAATTAGTTATAAATATTATTAAACTTGAAAGATGATCTTCTAAGCATCCTCACCCTTATAGATTCTTTCCCTTATATCGCTGAGATATTATGCATTCTATAAGGTTAAAGACATTTGGAAAATCATTTTTTAAAATAATAATAATAATAATAATAATAATAATAATAATAATAATAATAATAATAATAATAATAATAATAATAATAATAATAATAATAATAATAATAATAATAAAGCTGCATATGTGGTCACTGCTGTTTTGTAATAATCAAGGTCTGGCAAAGATAATAATAATAATAATAATAATAATAATAATAATAATAATAATAATAATAATAATAATAATAATAATAATAATAATAATAATAATAATAATAATAATTTTGAAATAATTTTAGTTAACATGTATGTATAATATAAATGCTAATGATTAATTAAAAACGTAAAATGGTCGTAATAAAGTAGTTTCGTTATCCATTAAAAATATAATGCTGGAAAGAAAATGGTGAATCTATCTATCTTTATTGAGCGCTAACTTTTTTACCCGCTTATAAAATGTGAAAATTAATTAGACTTGCAGTAATGTTTCACAAGGGGCCCCATTCAAGCTCATTTTATTACATAGAATTTGAAACGTGGGTTTCATTATCATCCCCAAACTACAATATGCAAATGTCAATAGTTGAAAATGAAATAAGAATACTTCAGAACGAATTTTTTTGTTGCAGGCCACTCTCTCTCTCTCTTCTCTCTCTCTCTCTCTCTCTCTCTCTCTCTCTCTCTCTCTCTCTCTCTCTCTCTCTCTCGTCCATTCACATATCGATGTATATCATTATATATCTGATATATATATATATAATATATATATATATATATATTATATATTATTATACTATATATTATACCTATAGCTTATCTACCTCTACCTTCACTGAATTTGTATCTTAATTAGGGATAGATTTTTTAAGGGGATATTTTTCAGGCATTTTGAAATATAATAAATAAAATAAATGTGTTTCTACTAATTATGATATCTCTCTATATATATATATATATATATATATATATATATATATATATATATATATATATATATATATATATATATATATATATATATATATATAGATAACTCATATAAAAGTATAGTATATATAGTCAATAAGTAATAAATTGTGTGAATAAATTGTTATTGTGTATAATAGTTTTTTGTATTTGTGGTAGTGGTTACGCTATGTAAAGGTTTTTGTGTACGTTTTTATTTATTTTATATGTAATGTAAATTATCTCGTGATTTGATTTATAGTTGTTGGTTTGATTGATATATGTATAAAGCCAAGTGTATTATTTTGCATATAGATTTTGTGGGTAGTAATGTCATGTTGTTTTGCACTAATAGTAATAATGATTTTATGCTTTTTATGTTTATCACACAACAAGTTACACGTATTTAATCAGCTCATTATTGATGACTATATTAAAATTTATAATACATTTTATATATAAATACTATATATATATATATATATAATATATATATATATATTATATATAATAAATTTTTATATATGAACTTAATAAAGGTTATAAGATATATTTTTCACCTTAATATAATAATTATTCATAATATCAATTATTTTATATTGGTAAATATTTTATAATTTTGGCAAATATTTCTTAATATTGAGTATTTAACGTTTACCATTTGTTTTTTATGACGCGTTGATAACATTTAAATTATATAAAGTGGTCAGGTTAAAGAAGTGACTGGATAGAAATCTTAATACACCGCCCTACTATTTTTGAAATGGGCACAAAAATTTTTTCCATCGAGCGTGCAATAAATGTGAAAATTAAAGTACGATTAGCAAAATTAGTTTGCACCAAAACGCTACAACCCTTTATTGAAAAGGACTTTGGGACGAAGCTTATGTTTTTCAGTACTGGATATGACTACTTATAATGACTAGTTCATTTTGAGTGGATGATAAAGTATCTATTCAGAGAGATATTATGATATTTGATTATTAAATGAATGCTTCAGACACAGATTATTTTTTTCATGCTTTGTACAAGTCAGTTCCTCTCTCTGCTCTCTTCTCAAAATCTCTTCGTTCTCTCTCTTCTCTCTCTCTTCATACTCACAAATTTCTTTC
>JABUQX010131883.1:25000-27500 GCA_015478945.1 Trachelipus rathkii
GGGGCAGAACTGTTTAAAAGATTCTGATCTGAATTCTGGGGTTTGGTCAAACATTAAGACTTTTTGATACAATGTTGAGTTTGCCAGTCTTATATTGTATCTGGGGTTAAAACTTTGGATAAATAAATTCCAACATTCTAGCCAAAGGGTGAGTTGCTTGTGTCTAAAGAGGTGTGTTAAGGGTTGGTTGTCGCTTATGATTGCAAGAGGGTATCCCTGGATTGTGTTTTAGAAATTGGAAAGGGCAAATATTATTGCTATAGGCTTCCTGCTCGTGTGTACTATAATTTGCTTCCATTTTAGAGAGAGTGAGAGCGACTGACAAAAGAAAGTGGTGTTTCTTTGCCATTTTTATCGTGTTGATAGAGAACGGCTCCAAGGCCTTTTTGAGAGGCATCAGTGTTAAGGGAAAAGTGTTTGCTGTAGTCTGCAAAAGATAATTATGGATTGAGAAGTAAAGCTTGTTTGAGGATGTTAAATGCGTGTTGTCGTTCTGGGTTCCAGATAAACTGTGCGTTTTTGCGTAAGAGTGATGTTATTGGCTTTGCGACTATTGCAAAAATTTTCACTAAATGATTGAAATAATTTAGGAAACCCATGAGTGAACGTGTTTCCGCAGTATTCGTGGGAGGTGTGAATGATTGAAGTGTTATTAACTTGGCCGGATCAGGGTTAATGTTATTTGAGATGTGAAAACCGAAGAAAAGAACTCTTGTTCTGAGAAAATAGCATTTCGAGAGTTTAATGCGAAGGTTATTTTTCCTAAACGAGTCAAAAACTTTAGTGATATTTTGAAAATGAGAGGATATTGAGTGACCTGTGATTAAAACGTCGTCGAGAAATACTCTGCAAGCTGTGCCTAATAGGTGAGAGAGAGAGCTAGTTCCATTGTGCGTGCAAAGACAGAAGGTGCGTTTGAGAGTCCAAAATTTAGTCTAGTGGGGCAGAATTGTCCCTTTTGGGTGCGAAAAGCGAGGTATGGTTGGGAGTCATCCTCAATTTCTAGAGCATGAAATACATCTAGGAAGTCAACCGTGGTAAAGAGAGAGCTTTTGCCTAATGTGCTGAGGAGATCGTTTATACATGGGAGAGGGTAGCGGTCTAAAATTGTGTGAGAGTTGATGTGTCTGTAATCGGCTACGATTCTGGGACGAGAGGAATTCTTTTTGGGGATTACAAGTAGAGGTGAGCTATGTGGGGAAGAGATTGGTTTAATGTAACCTTTTTGAAGAGACTTTGTGGTCCATTCATCTATGTGTGTGAGATATTTGTGTGGGAGTCGATACTGTGGGCGATATAGAATCTTTGGAACGTCTGGTTTCAGTTGTAGGGAGGATTTTTGTAGAGGACAAATGTGGACTTCGTCATCCTCGAGTGCGATGACGTCTCTATATGAGAGTAGCAGTTGTAGTAACTGATCAAATAATTTTGGGTCGTGTAAAAGAGTAACCTTTTTTGAGGTGTCTTTGATAGATGAGGTGAGAACTTCTTTAAGGGCGAATACGAATTGTGCTGTGGATATGCCTTGACCAGAGGTAGCAATGTGTGTATGGGAGGTTTTATTGAATCATCCAAAACTATAATGGGGTTTGCAGTGGAGATGAAGTATTCTTTTGTAAGGTTTGGGGAAGAATTGCTTAAATTAATGATGTCTATCAATATTTGACCTTTATTGCATGTGCTGAGAATACTACCAGCGAAAAGATAATTATTGATATGAGTGTTATTTGTTGACAAAACTAAGTTTTCTGAAGGGGTTGTGTGAGCTGAAGAGAGAGGGCATTAAGAGAAAGTGTTGTTTTGGAGTGTGGGTGAATTTCCGTAGTAGAAGTGGTATGGAGATTGTATGTTATATCCGAGTCTATAAGAAGGTTGTGAGAGAATGAGATATCATCCGAGTATAAAGGTGTAATGGGATGTTTAATCTGAGAGGGAGGTTGCGGGAGAGGAATAGAAGGGTTTACGGAAGTTTTGTTTTGTGAAGTGAGTGAGTCGGAAATTATATCTTTGTCATTATGAAAGGTGAGATGAGAGGTATTTTGTTGTGGTTGAGGTGATGGAAGTGTGAGAGATGAGATTTTTGTGTGAGGAATGTGAATGAGTAGGATGAGTGAGTAATGGGTGAAAGGTAGGTGTATTATTTATGTCAACGACCAGCATAAAATTTTTGAGATCGAGAGAGATGGGAGCATTACTAAAGAGGTTTGTACCTAGAAGGAAATCCGATTGAAAGGAACAGAGTGAATCGTGGACTACCATAAAAGTCACTGGGAAATGTGATGTTGCAATGTGTATTTTTAAATCGATTGTGCCTAGTTGAGGAAAGATGGAGCCTGTAATCGATTTAAGTTGAATGTTACATTTGTGTAGTGGTATGTGGGTGTTGAGTGTATTTTGGAGGTTGTGAAAGACTGAGAGTTTACATAAAGAGCCATTGGATCCGGTGTCTAAGAGAAATAATTTGGGTTGTAAATTGTCATTTTTGAAAGTTACTGGAGCT
>JABUQX010131883.1:32500-35000 GCA_015478945.1 Trachelipus rathkii
TTTTTAATATTAATAGCGGTTTGAGGCAGGGATTTGCTATGTCTTCTTATTTATTCAATTTGTATATGGATGGGGTTATGAAAAAATTAGAGGTGGAGGTAGTAGGTAATGCTGTTAGAATCGAGGAGAATGTAAGAGATTGGAGGGTTTCCAACCTATTATATGCGGATGATTTGGTTTTGTGTTGAGAATCTGAGAGAGTTTGAGAGGATTGGTAGAGAGAATTGATAGGGTGTTTAAAAGGAGTTGTTTGAAGGTAAACGTAGATTAGAGAAAGGTTATGGTTGTGAGTGAGGACAGTCCTCGGTGTGAAGTTATGTTAGCTGGTGAGCGGCTGGAACAAGTGTCTAAGTTTAAATATTTAAGATATATGTTGGATGAAAAGGGAATGGATGATGCAGAGTGTAGTAGGAAAGTTGTGAATGGTAGAAAGGTGACTGGCGCAATTAAATCGTTGGTGGATGTAAAGGGACTAAGTCTTGAGTGCGGTAGGGTCTCACATGAGGGTATGCTTTTTAATAATAATGATAATTCATTTAGAGGAGCTTTGATATCGTTAATTCTCAATAGTGTGTCATCACGTAAGTAATTACATTTACGAAACCAATCTGAAATATGGAAAATAAATAAACTTCTATATTTCAGGTTTACTTGAGCTTGAGACTTTAAAGTGATTAATACGTTATCTTCGTTGAATGTTTTATTAACTAGAAATACTAGATCTTTACATATACGACTTGATCCAAATTGTTTGTTTAAGTCTATGAACACATCGGTAAGAGATTTATAGAGACCACGATTTATTAAATATCTTTCAAAGAAATAATCTTTGTCTGCACGCTTGACAATCATCATATCGGTGTTAATTTTTAATACGTTTTTAACATTCTCTACACTTCTAAATATTACAAACGCTGTATGTGAATCAGGCATATTCTCGATACGCGCATGCAATATCATTTCGCATAACCCTACTTCGTACATTTCTCAGTCGAGTTTTATGGGGTTCAATAACTCTGTAGTAAAGTCTAATATTTTATTTTCAGGATATAGGTCCATAGAAGCCGAGGACGGCAATTTTAAATAGAAATGATCTTCACTCTCCATGTTCACAAAGTAAACTGACCAATGTTTCTTAATTTCATTAGCATTTATATAACTATTAAACTTCATAGGGTAACCTACCCATTTGACAAGATACTGTTTATTTTTACCTTTTCCTTTAGATCCTAATATTTTTTCTATTTTATACTCGTGACTCTTAAGATCAAACCGTATTTTCTGTATTTCTTGTTTATAGAACCCTTTTTTTTTTTCGCCATCTAAATCCTCGAGATAGTATAATTTTAACCCATCTCTCGGGAATTCTCTGACGGTATCTACTTTAAAAACTTCTCTTGACCAGCCCGCCTCGTACCCTTTTCTGAAATTTTCATCTGACCTTGACACTCTGACGTAATCTCCTTCTTTAACGCCTGTGTTATCTTTAATTTTGCGAACGAAACGACCCTGTACAGAAGGTTTTGTCTTCACCATCTCTAGAGGGGTATTCTTAAGTGTTCTATGATAAGACCTATTATAGGAGTAAGCCAGATCCTGTAGTATATCGAAATATTTAAATGTATTCATTTTCGTGAAATTAATATGCATTCTTTCTTTTATAGTTCTTTGTACTCTTTCAACTATTGCAGCTTTATTAACGGAAAATGTGTTGTAGTACCCTATGTCATACTCTGTAACTATTTCTTGAAAATCTTTGCCTAAAAATTCTGTACCTTTATCTGTCCATTTCATTTGAGGATATCTATTATCCTCATTTATAATTTCTCTTACAACACCAGCAACAGTTTTTAACCTTTTATCCTTTTAAAGCCCGTTAACCATAATACCTGGAAATACATACTATCACCAAAGAATGTATTTGAACCCCTTCATTGCAAGATTTAATTTTTATCATCTCTGTCAAATCTAACTGTCAGACGTTATTAAATGGGGGCTATGGTTTTCCGTGTCGGAAATTTTTTTCGTATAGGTTTATGCAGAGTAAAGGCATCCTCACCTTCTAAATTTTTTTCAATTCTTTTTTTATTAATATGTGGAAACTTTGATGCGAACCGGAAAAGCCCCCCGTAAACTTAAGGTTGTTTTCACATCAAAGTAATATTTATCGACCTCCTCCTTAGCCTCCATGACTCAATGACATTAACAATAAAAAACATATTCATTTACACTGATAGGGATATAAAAGTCGAAGTCTATATGAAAATATTTATTTTTAATAACAAAATAATATTAAAACCTTAAACGTATATGAACTATTTTTAAATTACAAACAGAGCAACCTAAAAAACATAGCAAATGTATACAGAAAGATAACATAATAGTTTATATGCATTATTGTAAATTACAAACAATTACAACCTTTTATATATATATATATCTAAAAAGAGATTTAAAATATTATATATAATATATATATAATATATATATATTATATATA